>JASDQU010241851.1:15422-27686 GCA_032191745.1 Picea mariana | reverse complement strand
TTTCATGGTGTGGGAGGCTAGGGCTTGATCATCATCCTTCATATTCTCTTCTCTTGCTTTCTTCCTTACTTCTTCTTGGTATCAATCTTCCCATAACCTATTGAACTTGGGTAGCTTCCTTCTTGAGCATATCCCTTGAATAAATGCATCTCATGACCTTGGGAGGCCATTCAAGGTGGTCATCACCATTTCTTCTCCATTCACTGTATCACCGATGGCTTCTATCTGCTCCTTGATCTGGTTCACTCTTGAGAAGTAAGAGTGGATGGTTTCTGAGTTATGCATCCTCATATTATTTAATTGAGTTCTCAAGGTCATTCTTCGATTGATGTTGTTTCCTTCAAACAATTGGATTAAGGCATCCATCATTTCTTTTGGAGTGGATAATGAAAATATGTGATGAATAAGATGGTCCTTAACGGAGTCTGCGATAATCCTCTTTGCTTTGACCATATCTTTCTTGTTCTTTGCTTTAGCCTCATCTCCCTTTGGTTCTGAAACCTCTTCTTTAGTGAACTTCTCTGGATCATGTTCTTCTAGGAGGAGGGATACTTTGTACCTCTAGGCTTTGAATTTGTCAGCTCCCTCCAACTTCTCATCAATCTTGGTTTCGGTAGTCATCCTGCCCCTAAATCACAAATTCTGGATTCTGAAGATCTGATCCAAGAAAAAGATGCACTCCACTAGGGCGCACTTGTTGGTGGTCTTGCCTTGTCCAACAACCACTCCTATCAAGAAAAATGATTCCTTTTGTCTTCTAGATCTTTGAACTTTCTTCTATTCAGGCATGCTCTGATACCATGTTAGAATTTTAGAAGTTACAGTTATCATCTTTAACATTCATTAACAATTGCATATAATAGGATCATTGAAAGATAAACAATCACAAAACACAATATATGTCCTGGGAAACCCTCGTGGGGGAGAAAACCCAACAACCAATTCTTCAGTATAGATTCCTTCAACCAGTGCAATGTCACATTATAGCTCTCCACAAATAAACCAAGACCAAGATACCAAAGACCAAGAAACCAAGACCTCATGCTCTAGATCTTCCTTGCTATGCTCCAGATATGCAAGAGAAGGCGAGTTGTGTGTGTGTACAAATGAGAGGAACTCGACCTCTATTTATACACATAATTGACTCCCGAAAAGACGCAACCCTAAGAGAAGTTGTTTTGACTTTTACAATAAAGATAACAATAAAATAATAATTTCTTTTGAACAGATTTATACAATAAGATTACAATAACCTTCTTATGACCAAACTTTGAACAACAATCTCGAGTGGATCATGTCCCTTTTGGGAGGAGTTAGTAGTAAGTCCTTAAATTTGCATTGGAGGAGTTAGTGAGAACTCCTTCGATGTAAATAAAACCTGTCCCTTTTGGGAGGAGTTAGGGAGGAGTTAGTAGTAAGTCCTTAGATTTGCATCGGAGGAGTTAGTGAGAACTACTTCCATGTAAATCAAAGACTTATTGGGAACTTCCTTGGGTAAACCGAAGGCTAAGTTACCAACTTACGAACTTCACTAGGTGTACTTGAACCAATGCTATTAACTCCTCGGGTCGTTGTTTGCTCGTTCGTCAATTATAGTACCAGGAAACATCCTCTCTTCACCTTCATGTTCATTGAAGTGATGATTTAATTTCCCCCTTCCAGTTTACTCCCATCCTGCCTTGAATATTGTTTTCAGAGTCTTACTCGTCGATGAATTCTCTCCCGATCCATTGTCGTATCATCAAAATTGGCTTGGTGGCAGTTTGGTGTAATCAACACTGCGCGCCTCCTGTTACAGTTTTGTGGCAACATGTGCTTAGATTGTGACATATAGATAGAATTAGTGTGGTGAGCATGAACAGATGGCCTTTTATCAAAGCTTTCATCTAAACCTTGTGACCAAAAACAAAGTGTTTCATTTTCCTTTGAAGGATCCCCTTGTTCTGGATCTAAATAATTGCCCACAACCTATTTGGATTGTTATTGCTTCCATGGCGGAAAGCGGGTATCAGAGCAGTTTCCATTACATTCGCCGGAGATTTCAAGCATCATCTCCGGTTCAAGTCATATGAGTTTCTCACATTGCTGCCTGTGAAACCGGTGAAGTTTTTATCAAATGCTTCTGTTGTTACCGGTACAATCAGTTTAGAACAGCGTCCCGGTGTGCTACTTGGTGAGTTGTTTGAGTGAGAGGGGCTTCGACGTCCTGACCTACTTTGCTCGTTTAGAGACATGTGCACAGAAGAGCCGGACCGTTGAGTCGAAAACAGATCTAACTTCATGAAATCCTCCATTGGCACCGGAGTGAGCTCTATTCAATATAGAAATCTAATATATACTCGGCCCACCTGCAACTACTCAAAGAAAATGCTGCGAAACTTGACTTCCTGCTCATAAAATCCAATTGGTAATTTGCCAGAACCGGCTATCAAACAGAAAACAATTTTACTTGGCAGAGCTGTTGTTTTTCCTTCCGATGTACGGCCGCATCAATTATTTCATTAACTCCGATAGCAATCAGCAGAGTTAATGAAAGAATTGATGAGCATTCCGCAAAGTTTCCTTCATCACTTCCGATGAGCATTCGACAAAGTTTCTTTCGTTTCTTCCGGATGGACATTGAAGCCCGTGCCATTAACTCCGCCGATCGAGACCACTTGGTTTCGGAGCACTTGCTCTCATGTTCTTATTGATTTCTGCAAATTTTCTTTCATCTCCTCCTCAACATTCGGCAGAGTTTCTTTCATCTCCTTCGATGGATTCGTAGCTCTTCCTGTAAGTTCTCAGATGAGATTCGACGAAGTTGCTATAACTTTTTGGATGATGTTGGTATGAACTTTTTTCGATGGTTCATCCCCTTTCATATTTCCTTTAACTTTACGGAGGTGAGAATCCAAGGATGGAGACTTGTGCTACGTTGTTTGAAGGAGATTTTCAAGACTCATAATTCTCTCCTATGATGTCGGATAACTCTCTCCTATGATATCGGATTCGAGTGTCGTTTTTTGCGTTGTGAAGAATGTGGAGAGGCTCTTCGGACAAGCCCATTGTTTGTGCCATTTAAGCATTTCATCTATGTAACAACCGATGCAGATGGTTTGGGCAAGAAACCCTGAGTGATTCGTTCTGGTTTTTGGGGTATTGGATTTTGATTCAGTGAGTTGCTTTGGAATCATAATGGAAAATAATCTGATTGGCCTATTTATGGAAAAAAAGTTCATTTTGACGGATGACGAAATTTGCGCTCAAAGACATTTTTTAATGAAAGTATGGTCTCACATTTGTTGTTGCTTCATCCAAAATTGATTCCACAAGTTCCTGTGCCATCTATGATGTATAGGAACTTAGTTCATCCATTGATGTTGTAGTGATGCGTTGGTAACACGAAATTATAAATCTTCCAAAACAACCAACTGATATTCGACGAGCTTAGTACTGTCTAGGAGTTGGGAGGACCGAGTTTCTTCCGAGGTGTGTTTCAGAGCCAACGCGAGACCAACAGGTGTTATTGTTAACCTGTTGACGCTAGATGATGCTTTCACAATCCTAATTCAGTCATAAAATCAAGAAACACAAACCAAACAAGCAAGTACGATGCGCATGATGAGAGCTATTAGTGACACCATAAACTTGATTATGAGTGTAATATGGAGTAGGTCAGGTACGGTAGGTGATCAATGACCAACGTTCTAATTAGGCATGAAGATCTTAGTCACCATAAATGTTTAGGAGACTGAACGACAAGCACAACAAGAAGGATTTGAGTTGGGAGGAGGATGAAATAGGCCTCGGAATGAAGGTGGGCCACATTGGTCTAATCAGCATTGGCAAGAGGGAGAAACTTGTCGTTGGTGCACTCAACAACGATGAGGGGTATACATCCTTATGTTGACGCATTAGCGACAAGAGAGGGAAGCATGTCAATAGGTACAACATAGAAGAAGAAGAGGTGAACCTTGCCAATAAGCAATGTAATGAAGTGAAAGGGAGGGACGTTGTTGATCTGAGGTGTATCAGTGAAAATGAAAGGAAGTTAGTCGATGAAAGGCATGCACATGGCAAGGATGATTGCATGAAAATTATCAATGTGTTGGCATTGATCACACTTACTTCGTCGGTAAGAAAGATGTGTGTCAGTGAAGTTTAGCAGAGGCGCATCATCCAAGTTTGAAGGGAGGTGGCTTATGTATTGGTGAAGAAATCACGGGTGCACCAATGTGGAGGTGGAAGAAAGGATGTGTGCACCGATATGCTATGTGTCAGCACAGGAAGAGGAAACTTGTTGAAGTGGGGATTGCCGGGTAGAAGTGATCGAGAGAGGAACTATAAATGATAAGGTGGGAGAGTGTGAGGAAAACTTATGATTAGTCGTTTACATTAGAAAGAGTGTGTGAGGGTCCTAGTAGAAATAATTGGAGGGGGGTCCAATTTTTTTTCTTGGAGAGACGTTAATACAAGAAAATTGGAGATTGTTGTGTGTGCACAACAAATGGAAATACACTGGGCAAAGCTAGAATCTCTGCTAGTCTTTCCTAACTGATAAACAAAAAATGTAGAGGGTCATATAATTAATTTTAAGACAAGAAATTCTAGAAATAATGTGCAATAGTTACCTAAAAGATTGCATTGTGGTGGGTTCATTAGTAATGCTTGCATGTTGGCTAATGAATCTCGTCTACTGTAAATAAAGGACGAATAATGATGAGATTTATTTCCTTAAACTACGTTGATGATTCAGGTTGGTATCTTTGTCATGAGGTTGATATAGGTTTCAGATAAATGAATATTTTTCACCAGGTGCATATATATGTATCTACCAGGTGTTTCTCCACTTCCCACAAGTGTCCATAGCCTCTATGGAGTCACCATGACATCACAGACCTTGCTTCGCTGCCAATGAGCGTACATATCCCTAGCAAAGATATATGCATGTCCCCTAGTCTAGTCAAACTTCCATTTCCATTCCTTCCCGATTTATTTAGTGAAAGTTTATCATTCGATGGATGGGGAAAGTGGTGGATTTTACCCTGATAGGAGATGACTACCAGCTATTGAGATTTATTTGAATACTTGTTGCACCTAGCTACATAGAGATATCCCTTTTTAGTTTTCAACCTTTAGACTTTGACAATTTACCCTTCATGTGAGCAGCTACTTAGTGTGTGGATGGTTCCTCTGTTACATAGGATCTAGTCACCAACCAACATGAAAGGATGACCATTGATTAACCACTATGTTCAGTCCTAGTTGGACTTTTGTCACAATATTCTAGAAAGATCTTGATTCATGCCCAAACAAAGACCCCTAATTCAGCGCATGAGCTAGGCAAGAGATGCATGTTGATGCATGCTTGTTTATAGTATGAAGGAGTTGCCTGTAAAAGACAAACGAAGATGAGAGGCATGTATGTCATCAAATATAATCACATATCATAAGACAAACATGAATTGAAAAATGAATTTCCCTTAAGGGAAAATACGATGAAGAAAGAAAGATAAAATATGTGTCGAATTAGAAGAAGAAATCAGCCCAAAACATTGTTGCAACTGAAAAATTAAACCTTAAATGAATGACGATCAACAATAGTCAATTAGGGAAGGAAGTGGACTAATAAAGAAATCATAGATTGAGTGTTTCCAGTAGCTTCAAGTATATGCATGCATTCCAACCAGCCAGAAGTTTGCAACCTCTTGAAACAACTAATCCATGTGAAAGCTTATACGTGTATTACTTCATTCATATGGGTTTCAGTGCCAGCGTTGGCTAATAATTACACCTCTCATCATGATTTTCTAAATACTTCCAGTTCAATTATGCAACCTTGTGATTTAATGGGGCAAGGGTTAGCCAAAATTCCACTTTTTTTTCCATCAAATTCTTTTTCTTTGGTCTTGTGAAATATTCATTTCCTCCCCACTTCTCCCAGCTCTAGAACTGATGTTATAGAGGTATATTCTTAGTTATCCAACGTTCCAATGTTTCATGATCAATTCAAATCCTTCAAAGACATGTGTCTTTCTCAAATCTTGTCCTTCTTTTCAAGTGTATAATATTTCCATTATCAAAATCTAGAAAATCTTTCTAAAAATCCTCACCACAGTAATATGAAAATAATGATCAAAATCTATCTGGATGTTTGAGATCAAACCATGAGTGTTACTTGTTCCATTTTTCGGGGGACGGAGTAGAATTGAGCTTGAGTGTGGCTTTGTATGATGAAATCTATCCTTTTGGGCATCAAATGACTGTAGTTGTAACGATAATTGGTTTCACCCTTAAGAAGTGTGCTTGAGGTTCGTTTGATTGATTAGTATTCCCGGGATTAGATCTCATGTGAGGTGGACCAAAAGGAGGTCGAAACTTAATGTTATGTTCCTCAAGGTGTGTTCTAGATGCGAAGTGCACCATTACTTTCCCACATGATTGAAAATAGAATTTAAGACTGGGAAAAAGACAAAATGTATCTATAGTCTCAGGCACACCTATTAGAAGATTGGTTGTTGTCATTGATGTCAACCCTAGTCATTGGTTTTGGACTGCAAGATTGATGAAGGCATTTGGACATGAAGGACAGTGCACATGTAGACAAAACACCCATGGATGGATAGTATACATCATGTTGTTTCCGGTGGTAGGTAGCACGTCACGTAGATCCTCATGGTTGAGGATAGATGAATTTTTGAAGATGACAAAGTGAATTGAAGAAGGAAGTATAGGTCAGCCCTGAAGATAATTAAAGAAAAGAATTAAAAAATAAGAAAGTGTCAGGTCAGCCCTGTTATCGCATAGTTTATCTGCTTTTTTTTTTGTTCAAGAACTAGCCAGGGGACACTCCCTTGGCATGGTGACCAGAGTTAACAGTGTTACCCACAAGTACTTTCACAGAGATGAGAAGGTTGGCTTGTGATGAGACCCCCTTTCCCTTGGTCATGCAACCAAAGGTCACTACCCTGGCGTGGTAACCAGATGGTGGCAATGTCATACTGTTAGGTACCCATGGACCTAATAGGTTGTCTTAGGATGAGACACCCTATCCTCTGACTAGGTCTTGTTTTGTTATTTTCCAGGTCCCTCTTGTTTCTTCCTAAGAGGATTTTTATTGCCTTCTCGGGGATCCCTGGGCGAAGCATCTCAAGGTTTTATTTCTAGGCTTTTGTCTTTTACCAGCTGCTTTTACCTTCTGGGCCTTTAGCCCCTTCTTCCCATGAGATAAGGTGCAATCCTGCAAATAGGTCAACCCAATGCCCGGACAAGGGGAATGGGATAAATGAGGGGGAGAAAAGATGAAACAATGGTGCTATGATGGGAGCGGACGATGGATTTTCAGAATTTCCCCTAGTGAAAAACCAAGACCTATGGGCACAGGCTTGCTAGGGCACCATGTCAATTTCCCCAAGCATGGTCAAGTGGGCTAATGTAAGATCCAAGTAGTTGTTATAGATAAAAGGAATTAGATGAATATATTTAAAAGTTTCAATGATCAAAAGTGACACATACCATGATACCTGGACCAATTACATCATGGAGCAAGAACCTCTTCTGATACAGGATCAAGTCGATGGTGATGGATGTTGTTGATGTTGACAAGACAAAATATGATGAATGAAGAAAATATGGGCCCTCCAGGGCCATGCTCAGGTCAATCCTTCTCTCGATACTCCATGTCTAGAACCTGTGGGCCTCGAGACATGACCTCCTAGTTATCCCTAAAAAGTGGGGATAACATCTGGCTCCAACTCGGGGACATGTGCTCATCATAAAGCACATGAGAACCTCAGCATCTCTGACATAACCTGCAGACTTTCTCAATCTCGATAGAAGTATCAGTAACAAAATTGGGGTGGTAATTCCACCCCAGCATACATAGCTATATATACTAAAATAAAACAATCAATATGTGAATGTAAAGAAAAGTACCTACCTTTACTTACCTATTGGATGGATGTTCGATGTAGTCAAACAACCAGTGTAGCCAATCTAGCAATGTCCCACGATACCTGCCTTTGTGCTTCATCATAAACCAAAATAGTGATAAATCGAGCACAAAAATGTCATGAGTTAGAATATATATCACATCATCGGAAATCTCAAAGTCTAACTCATGGAGGCAGGTGGGAGGGATAAAATCCTACCAAGTCCATCTCTGAGGAAAGTACTCAATCCACTTCACGAAAGGGTAAGGAAAAGTCCAAGGTTTAGAGCACTGACTCAAAAGGTCGAAACACTGGCTACCTAAGATGTTCTCATACTATGAAGTCTGGGAAGGGATTGACAAGCATGTATTAGATGACTAGCAAATTCTCAAGGGATAGCTGAAAAACTAAGAAGATACACTTAAGCTTGTAATATTTAACCAACCCTTGGACTCTAGGGTTTTCCTAAGGGGAAACTCTATATAAAAGATATGCTTCCCAACTACACCTTTAATGGCAAAGCAAGGTAAAGTAATAACAGGTGGTTGGAGTGAGAAGTCATGAGAATCCTTCTTTAGGCAAACAATGTTCTTACTTGTACCAAAATCTGAGCATAGTGGTGGTTGGTAATCATATTCATGGCGAGAATACAAGTGCTCAGAAGGGTACTCATCAAAAATCTCAAGGTAAGACTGAAAATCATCAGGAAAACAAGGTACTAGGCATCCTTGGTTTTTTGAAAAGTACGGGTAAAAATATCATCTCCTTGTTGCCACTGGTCAAAATTAATCTGTTGTGATAATTGCAAGGGAAACACTCGGAAATGAATCTCAGTTTCATAGATGGGATCCAGGTCATAACCAACTATATCCCACCTACGTCTCCCAACATGTATGAGCTCATCAATGTTATCAACAATGTAACTATTTGTGTCATAACATGCAGGGTTTGAAACATTTGAAAATTCATTCTCCTCCTCCTCATTTCCTTCATCATAAAGTAAAGCATCATAAAAAACTAGGGGAGGAGGGAAACTTATTGTTTCTTCTTGTGCAGGGGCTTTGAGGACTTTGGCATTTTCAGCATGTGTTATTGTTTCATCCTCATGGATTACTTCTTTGTCTTCGATTGTACATCAAGGAATATCCATTTCATTCAAAGCTTTCATTTCTCCTTCATTTTCTGAATCAAGGAACAAGGTGTCATCAGAATCCTGAAGTGGGAAGAAACTAACCTCATATTCGCTTTGTTGTGCAGGAGAAACAGGGTCTTGGATGACCTCATCATAAGGAGGAGCACGGGTTGGTACTTCATCATCTTGCTTAGGTTTTTTCGCCTTAATCACATCCTCATTATGTTGTTCAAAAACTTGTTCCCTTCTCTCTTGTGGATCTTCAGCAAAGGTTTCAAGGGAAACTAGTTTTATCAAGCTGAGAGTGTCCATGGTACTGTCATTGGTTCTGGATGAGGAGAGATTTTTCTCAATTCGAATGGCCTTGTTGTAATCTCCTGCAAGTTTTTTTGGACCCTTTTTATTTAGGAGGAAGCTTAAATGCCCCAGAAGGCCATTGGTATAGAGATAGATTAGATACTTGCCTTTAGGGCGATAACTTTCAAGAATGTGGTACAACAACCTCTAAAATCTAACACCGAAATCTCTAATGGTCTCATCCTCTGTTTGTTTTATGCATTCAAGACCTATCAACAATGATTGGATATCTTCCATTTTCAGAACCCACCTTGCAAGAAAGATTTCTTCAAATTCGTCCATAGATGTGATGTTGGCTATTGGAAGATTATCATACCATCTTCTAGCCTCTCCATGCAGAGAGGTAGAGAAGAGTTTCATCACCAAATCTTCAGCCTCGTCACTGACAGGGCGGTATTGAAAGAAAGTCCAGAATTTTCTCATGTGATAATCGGGACTTTCTCCATCGATGCCAGCGAATCTAGGGAGCCATTTTTTATAAAAGGGGGGCATTCGTCTGGGATATCCCGGGATTTTACTCATGTCCAAAGGTTTGTAGTTCCCTGGATTCCATTGTGAAGTCATAGTTGGCTTCGTCATCAGTGGAGTCGCTGGATAGTTTTCTTGAAACTATCAAAAGATAAGGGAAAACACCCAAAGGGGAGTCGTCGGGTAAGCTTGTAATATAGAAACCATAGGGGCAAAGCTTACTGAAAAAGTGTCATCTGAGGAAGGTTTGACTCAGTGTTCCCCGGTAACGATGCCATTATGTTATCGCACAGTTTGTAGCTAGGAAGAAAGGCTAGAAGATAAAGGGCTAAACTAACGTAACAAGAACCTACCCCACCCAATGTCACCACGATGGGAAGGTTCTTTCTCTTTAGGGAGGTGAAGCCCAGGGGAGATGTCCCCAGTGACCTGGGGTTTTGAAGAGGCTAAAGGATAATCCGACAATGACAAGTTTCCCCCTTCACAGATCACCACCAAAATAGATAGTCCGGCTTATAGCCAACAAAGATAACCAAGTAGAATCCCTGCCCGAGAACAAAGCAACAATAAACTGATATATGCAGGCTTTGGTTAGTACTTCATATATATCAAAGACTATCTGATATTCAATATAAGCAATTTGAAACTAAATGTTGACGAAGTCAATGTTTACAAAATAGCAATAAAAGTAATGTCACTTCACCAATAGATACTAGAGTGGTGTGGCATTCAATGGGATCAATCAACACTTTATTAAATAAATGCTTTTAAACCATCATTCAATTGCTCATAAAGTAAAATGTTGTTGCATTGAGATGAAATAACCAAGAGTGACATTAGCAACTTAGGGTTAGTGCAGTTAGGGTTTTAAATTCGAGTTTTGATATTTTTTGGATCAAAATCTTACTTCAACGTTGGAGGTCTTAAGATTAGTTCCTTAGGGTAGAATGGAGTCAATTATGAAGGACACAAGAGTTGAAGGGGGTGAGATTTTAAAGGACTAGAGGGATAAGTTTTGAAGTGCTGCTAAAGAAGGGCTTCAAAATCGTAACTGTAGGGGAGAGAGGCTCACTTCGGTGTTTCTAAAGCAAGGCCTCGTGCTCTCTCCTCCTTCCTGGTGAACAACTAGCTCAAATGAAAAACAAAGTCAAGACAAGAGGGCTTAAAGAGGGAGAGTGTTGCTAAGGAAAGGCTCTTTCATCAAACCCTAAAAGAAAACGGCTCCAGGTGTAGATGACCTAGGCCTGGGACGTCGTCTTCCTCTTGAAGTCAAAATGGTACGGCTAGCTAAAGGGAAGAAGAAAAAGGAGTGTAGCTATGGCTAGGCTCTCTTCTTCTTCTTCAATGGCTAAAAGATTTTCTATCAGGGGACATGTGACAAGGACCTACTTGTGTGCTTGTCACCTAGGGTTTTTATTCAGCAAATTATAAATGCATGTAATAAAATAAGACTGCAACCATTCAATCAAGAAGTTTTGCAAAAAAATACTTACAATTCATCAAAAATAACCATGCAAACCCTAGTTGTAACACCTTCCTTCAAGAAAAACACCATAGAATGCCAAAAATCTCTTCCTTCAACAAGTGCACCTTCCTTAAATCAGCCAATAACCCAAATAGGGTGCAAAAATCAGACCTCACTAATGAGTGAGTAAGTTGTTATGTCAAAATGAGGATCAAAATCCTCAATATATACTGTATCAATGACCTAAGTTTACTTTTTAGGTCATAAAAAGGCCGACAAGGCCATAATGTCAAAATCATATTGTTTTTACATTAAATGCTAAGTAAAAACCCTAATTAAGCAGAAAAGAGAGTAAAAACCCATTCAAGGGAGGTGCTAGCCCTTTCTAGGGCAAATGAGACATCTAGGAGAAAAACGTTAGCCCCCCAGGGGACTCTCCAACATGCCACATGTGCCACTGTTGCCCAGTCTGCCTCCAAAAGCGTCCATGAAGTTGGATGACATCATGGTGAATATGGGAACATCCTAAACCTTCCAAGGCTAGCGTTCCACTGAAAAGGGGTCATTCCCCCTAGGTCTAGTCCTGTCGGAGTGTCTCTGGTGGAACATCATCTTCCTCTCAGGTGAAAAAACCCTCGATCAAGTTCTGTCTTGTCTCTACCCCTTGATGGGGTCTCATCATCCATCTGGTGGGCTCTTCAGCCCCATGGAGGTCTGAACTGGTCATCTCCCCATGTGTACCGGTCCAAATGGTACCTATTCGTCGGGCATGGTCCTGCACATCAAAAGCTATGCCCTCCATGGGCTCATCAATCACAAGGATCATAGCAATGTCAATCACATCTCATCATCAATATTATTAAACATATGCATAAAACCCCTAATACATCAGTCAATATCTCAAAGACATTACAAAAACCTACAATACA
>JASDQU010241850.1:78484-96657 GCA_032191745.1 Picea mariana | reverse complement strand
GTGGGCTACTGAAGTTCTTTGAGTGCCCCTTAGTACGGGCCCAGGAGTACCTCCTACATTTCTTGATTTGGATGTGGAGTCTGGATCTGCATTGATTTATGGTGCAGGGTGAGTAGTTGGCCTTCACTGCGGTGGAGGATGTATATTTTTTGATTGGGTTCCCTTTTCGAGGAACGCCCTTACCAGCGGAGCCCGTATTACCTGGGGATGGGTAGTTGGCTACCTTAGGCCAGAGGTACTTTATGAGGGATGAATTTATGTCAGTATTCATGGTGAGTATCGGGGCTATGGATGCCCTGGTTCATCTCTGTGTGGAAACGATGGTTGTGAGGGTATATGTGTCCCTCGCGACTCAACGGATTAGTGGTGGTCAACTGAGGATTATGGGGAGGGTGCTAGCAGGAGAGAATTTTGCTTGGGGCTTGATGCTGCATGCCAAGATGGTAGGGAAGCTAGACAAGTGTCGGGCTGTGAACTTAGGGGAGTTCGCTTTTGGGTCCATCTTGGTTGCATGGTTTTTGGAGAAGGTGTCGATGTTGCACTCTAGATTGTTATTGGGCACACCTGGTGTGTGAGAGCCGCGATTGACGCAGTGGTCTAGGATATTGATTCATCACGGTGGTGGGGAGGGTGGCCATTTTAAGGTCGTCAAAAGCATTTTGGACATGTTCATCCCAGTGGAATGGGATGTTGTGGCATAGTAAGTGAAGGAAACTGTGTGCTCGAGTGGCATAGTCTGGGAAAAATCGTCGTAAAAAGTTAGCTTTTCCTTGTAGGCTTTGGAGTTGGTGTAAATTCCAAGGGGGTGGAATTTCTATGATGGCCTAGACTTTGAGGGGATCCATGATAATACTGCTTTGGGAAACGATGAACTGGAGGACGTGCTCGACAGTGATGCAGAACACGCACTTGAGGGGATTCAAGCGGATGTTGTACTGATGACACCTTTGGAAGATGATTTGTAAATCATCAAGATGATGAGTGTGATTTTTGGATMGAKCTATGAGGTTATCCAAGTATGCGAGGATGATATGATCCAGATCATGAGAAATGTATGTCATAGCCCATTGGAAAGTTGCGCCAACGTTCTTTAGGCCAAAAGGCATGACACGATATGAAAAAGTAACCCAAGGGGTGGTAAATGTAGTCTTGTATTGATTGACTGGATGGATTTGGATTTGGTTATAGCCAGAGAAACCGTCCATGAAGGATAATTCCTCGTGGCCTGCGCAGTCATCGATAATTTGATCGATGAAAGGTGTTGGAAAGTTGTCTTTGGGACAGACGTGATTGAGATCGTGAAAGTCTGTGCATACATGGATGGTGCCCTGTTTTTTGTTAACGGGGATAGGGTTGGAGACCCATGAGGTATAGGCGATGGGGTAGATGAACCCAACAATGCATAATTTGTCAATCTCAGCTTTCATGGCAGCTGCTTTGGATGGGTGTAGCGGTCATTGTTTTTGGTGAACCGGTGTGATATCAGGACAGGTGTCTATGTGATGTTTGACAATAGAGGGATCAAGGCCAGGCATATCTATGTATGACCAGGAAAAAATATCCCAGTATTCTTGGAAGAGAGCTTTGTAGTTTTTGATTTCTTCAAAAGTGCATGCGGCGCCAATGGTGATTTCCTCGACGACTCCATTTAAGATGGAAATATCGATTTTGATGGTAGGGGAAATGTTGGCCATATTTCCTTCTTCAAAAGAATCAGGGGCAGGGATAGGGTTGTTGAACCAGTCGATATGCCCTGATGGGATAAAATCTGGTGCAAACCCACTCGGACCTCAGGTCGAGGATCCGCTTACAGGATCATTCTATATGCCCTTCGAGCTAGATCGACTCTTTCAATTCCCTGCTTGAATCTTCTTTCGTTTTCTCCATAGGTCCTTTCAGAAGCTTCCCTGGAATGAACGACACTAGGTGAAATCTCCCCCTTCTCTGCGTGACCACCGGCTATGACCAAGGCCTAGACTGAAAGGCACTTATCACAACTCACCTCTCGCGAGTTTGTGAGTCAAAGCTCTCGACTCCTCTTGTCCAATTCCACGATATTCGAGATCGCGAGACGAGTATAACTCCTTCCCTTGTTAGCGCCCTCTGAGCATGACCACCGGCTAGGCTTCCCACTAGCACTTCTCGCCTTTCGCCACTTCGCAAGTCGAAAGGTTGGACTTCCATCCTCTTATCTTATGACCCCCCGAGACACGAAAAGCCAACGGGGTGTTGAATCCCTTCAATTAACAACACATGTCCACCTATCTATTCCACGGGCCCACCTTGCAATTCTACCACATGTTCCTTATGCTCCACTTCACACTTCACCACTTCACTCCTCGAAGTGTTGTCTCCCTTTTATCACAACACTCAAAGTGCCGAGATCCTGAAATCCTCAATACTCTTTATCGTAGCTCATGACCTTATGAATTCTCCTTCTAATCTCTCAACTCTTCAACTGTCGCGACCAAACCTCCAATGTGCCGAAGCACCGAATTGCCGAATTTCGACACGTCGTCCACGCGGTCCCACAATGGAACTTCTCACCTTTTCGGGGCTTCACGAACCTTGATGCAAAACCTTCGACCCTTCAACTCACGAAACCCCGAAATGAGATTTTGCGAGTGATCCAATGGCCTTGGCTGACTTGGATCCTATGGCCCTAATTTCTTCTGAGCTTACACTTGAGGAAATCTCACCATAATGTACCTANGTAGCTCATGACCTTATGAATTCTCCTTCTAATCTCTCAACTCTTCAACTGTCGCGACCAAACCTCCAATGTGCCGAAGCACCGAATTGCCGAATTTCGACACGTCGTCCACGCGGTCCCACAATGGAACTTCTCACCTTTTTGGGGCTTCACAAACCTTGATGCAAAACCTTCGACCCTTCAACTCACGAAACCCCGAAATGAGATTTTGCGAGTGATCCAATGGCCTTGGCTGACTTGGATCCTATGGCCCTAATTTCTTCTGAGCTTACACTTGAGGAAATCTCACCATAATGTACCTACTTCTCTGCAATATCTAATGGCTCTTGTGACTTCACAAATTCTTCTCAAAGAATTTCGACCGTCCGTTTCTTCCTGGACAATTCCTACGAATTTAACCAAGTATTTCTTCGTGGAACTTACCCGCCTGCAATGCAAACTTGCTATGCCTCCTTTCAACGCCTCAAGGCACCAAACTTCTGTGCTTTTCTTCGACAACTGCGAAGACCTTATCCTTCCTGAGATTTCTCCAACTTTGAGTCTTAAAGAAGACTCCCGCACACACTCCTTGCGGTGAATCCTTCAATTACTTCAAAGAATTGAAGTCCTTTGACTCTGTGCACTCCTTGCAGCAGTAGTCCTTCAACAATTTCTCAGGTTCACAAACTCTAAGACTTTACTCGGCCTGCACATACCTTGCACAACTCCTGTGCTCAACTTGCACTTCTGCGAGAATGAGAACAATTGTTATCCCTTCTGAGCTTTCAGATATGAACTCTGACTTCTGTCAACACACTCCTTGTGGACAAACTTCACTGCACTCCTTGCAGGAATTTTACTCACTCAGGCAGAGAAACAATTGAAACCCATTCCTTACTTTCTCTCATACTTCAAAAAAAAAGCATGAAATCATATACACAGCATATAAAGCAAATGTATAACAGAAAGTAAACATCCATGAGCTTAACATTCAACATGCATACACAAAGAACAAATACGACAACATGAATTTGAATCGAAGCTCTTTCTATTAATTCAAATCTCTGTACATAGGTGTTTTCAACTTCTCTATTCTCTCCTCTATGCTCTATGATTTCTTGACAATCATAATAATAATAATGTTACAAAGATACAAGTGAGGGTGTCTATATCCCGTTTCCCTTTTGCGCTCTAAAACTCTCTAATCTAAGCATTAAATTCTATCTACCTACATTCATTACACATAAAGGCTCCTATATACTATGGAGGAGAGCGGATCGCTCAAGGTCCTTTTACAATAATACAAGCATGCCTCCACTTAATGACTTCATTAATATTCCAAAACATTTTCAAAAAATGTGCTTGGTGCTTTTCCAACTGTCTCTTATCTCCGCACTGGCTCGCTGCTGGATATGCTTGCACGCTTTGCGATGCTCTTGCATCATACTCCCTCGCTTGAAAATTTTCATGGGCTCCTATCCATGAGTTTGTGCAAGGTCTATCCATGCTTTTGGATTTCTACTTTATTCTCCCAGCTAGTATCTTCAACTGGATGGCCCTTCCACTTGACCAAGTATTCAAAGTATTTCTTTCGTCTAGTCCTCTTACCAACTCTTATGTCCAGTATGCGCTCCATCTGCAGCCTTTCTGTAACTGGCATTTGTTTTTTCCACTGAATCTATGGCTGTTCACTACCTGCTTCTGCTTCCTCATCTTTATAAGAGTACAAATTTGAGACATTGAATATCGAAGAAATTCCGATCCCATCGGGTAATTCAATCTCATATGCATTTGCCCCAAATTTCTTCAAGACCTTACATGGTTCGATTTTCTTCATCTTCAGTTTATTATATGTTCCACTCGGGAACCTTTCATTTCTCAAATGTGCAAGGATCAAATCACCAACTTTGAACTAAATTTGTCTCCTGTGTTGATCTGCTCTCCGCTTATATTCTTGGCTCGAACTCTGCAATCGTTCGTTCACCTGGCTATGAAGTTCCTTCATCGCCTCTGCGAAATCTTCTGCACTAGCGCTCCTAGTCGCAATCTGTTATGAATCCCTCAACTCAGAAATTCCTCTCGGCTGCATGCCATAAAAAATTTGAAATGGACTCTGTCCTGTGCTCCTATTAAGTGAGTCATTATAATCAAACTCTGCCTGTGGTAATATGTTGTCCCACTGACTGTGGTGTTCTATCACCAAGCTCCTCAGCAAGTCTCCCAAACTCCTGTTCACGACTTCTGTCTGTCCATTCATCTGAGGATGATAAGATAAACTAAACGACAAGTTTGTTCCCAGCTTCTTCCATAAGGTCCTCCAGAAGTGTCCTACGAACTTGGTGTCTCAATCCGAAACTATGCTCCTTGGTAAGCTGTGAAGTCAAAAATGACTTCTTTGAAAAACAGGTTCGCAATGTGAGTTGCGTCATTGGTTTTCTGACATGGAATGAAATGTGCCATTTTGGAAAATCTATCCACTACCACAAAGATTGAGTCAAACCCTCTTTGTGTTCTTGGCAACCCCAATATGAAGTCCATGCTGACTGCATCCCATGGCCTATCAGGTATGGGTAATGGTTGATAAAAACCTATATTCTGCCTCTTTCCTTTTGAATGCTAACAAATTCTACATCTGTCCACGAACCTCTTGATGCCTGCTCACATTCCTGGCCAAAAATATGACTCATTCAACTTTTCAAACGTCTTGTCATGACCGAAATGTCCGATCAATCCTCCACTATGTTTCTCCTTTAGCAAATTCTCCCTCATGGAGCATTTTGGAATACAAAGCTGATTACCTTTAAACAATAATCCTTCCTAGATCATGTATTCTTCCCATTGGATTCTATCCCTGAGAATTGGATTCTCAGCTGCTTCATACACCTCTTTAAAATTTGGATCATATCTGTACATGTCCCTGAGATCATCAAAACCCAATGTTTTGACTCTGAACTCCTACAATAGCAAACATTTCCTGCTCAAAGCATCAACAACTTTGTTAGTAGTTCCAGAAATAAGTTTAATCACAAAAGTGAAATTTTGCATATATTCAACCCATTTAACATGTCTTTGATTCAACTTCTCCTGTTGAGTCACAAATTGCAATGCATGATTATCACTATATAAGACAAACTCCTTCGGGATTAAATAGTGTCTCCACTTCTTCAGTGCCTTAATAATAACATAGAATTCCTTATCATACGTGGAGTATTTTATCTTGGCTTCAGTCAGCTTCTCACTGAAATATGCTATCGGCCTATCTTCTTGACTCAAGAGTACCCCTATTGCAAATCCACTTGCATCACATTTTACTTGAAATGTCTTTTTAAAATCAGGCAACACCAAAATTGGTTGTTCTGTGATTTTCCTTTTCATCAAATTGAATCTTTTCTTAGCCTCTTTTATTCAGTGAAAAGATTTGTGTCTCTTCTTTACTGTGTCCATCATCGGTGCACTAATTCCACTAAAATTCCTAATGAATTTTCAGTAGAAACTAGCCAATCTATGAAAACTTCTCACCTTAAATATACTCTTTGGTGATGGCCAATTCTTAATTACCTCCACCTTATCTGGATCCATCCTCAACTTATCTGTAGAAATAACAAAACCCAAATAAATGAGCTCTGTCTTCATGAACGAGGATTTCTTCATGTTTATCAGCAGATTCTCTTGCTGTAACCTCTTCATCACTGTAGCCAAATGTTTTAGATGTTCTGCCTCTGTTTTACTAAAAATCAGTATGTCATCAAGATACACAATGACAAATTTTTCGATGAAATCCTTCAGGACTTCGTTCATCAATCTCATGAAAGTACTTGGCACGTTTGTTAAGCCAAACAACATAACAAGCCATTCATACAACCCTTCGTTAGTCTTGAAGGATATCTTCCATTCATCACCTTCTCTCATACAAATCTGGTGATATCCACTTTTCAAATCAATCTTCGAATTTTTTTTGGCTCCACTCAAGCAATCCATCAGATCATCCATCCTTGGCAATGGAAATCTATACCTGATGGTTATTTTGTTGATTTCCCTTGAGTTAGTACACATCCTCTAGCCTCTGTCTTTCTTC
Organism: Picea mariana; assembly: GCA_032191745.1. Lineage (NCBI taxonomy): Eukaryota > Viridiplantae > Streptophyta > Pinopsida > Pinales > Pinaceae > Picea > Picea mariana. The sequence goes on along the minus strand of JASDQU010241850.1, from coordinate 89,890 downwards.
GGACTGAGCATTTTCGGAACAACACACAGACTCAAGCTTTCTCTAACCAAACCTTTGTCCAACAAATCCTGGACTTGTCTTTTGACCTCTTCATTCTCCTGTGGCGTCAATCTATACGTTGCTTTGTTTGGAAAACTAGCTCCAGGTATGAGATCAATTTGATGACTTATACTTCTAATCGGTGGCAATGAACAAGGTAGTTCGCCCACTAAGATGTCAATGAACTCTTCCAGTAGTTCCTGAACCTCTTCTGGTAAATCATCTACCCTTGTGCTGGTTAAAACAATCTTTGGCTTCCTGACCACAATGAATTGTGGTTCCTCCTTCTTCTTAACCTCTGTAAGAAGTTCCTCCCCACTCATGAGAAGTACAGTGTTTCTCAACTTCGGTTTTATTTCTTTATCTTTGATCTGCAACCACATGTGGGTTCTCCCATTTTTCTCTAGGGTGCACGTGTTCATTCTCCCATCATGAATCACATTCCTGTCATATTGCCACGGTCTACCTAGCAACAGATGACAAACATCCATAGAAATAAAATCACAGAGTATTTCATCTTTATACCCTCCTATTTTAAACTCAACTAAACATTGCTTAGTGACATTTACCTGATGTCCTTTTTGCAACCACGAAACTCTATATGGGTTTGGATGATCAATCATCTCTAGCTCCAGTTTTTATACCATCTCCATTGAAATGAGATTGTCTGTGCTACCACTATCCACAATGAACTTGCATACCCTATCCTTGGTCTTGCAAGCAGTCCGAAAAAGTCTGTTCCTTTGGACCAAACTATCCACTTCCTTCTCTGGTGTCAAAAGAACTTTTCGCATCATCAACAATCTTCCGCCTTTAGCATCCTGTGCCTCAAAATTTTTCCTCTGTGCTTTGGCAATGTGAGTCTCACCTTCCTCTTTCTTCTTGTCTGGACATTCATAAGACTTGTGTCCAACCTTTCCGCACGTGAAGTATTTTATCACTCCACCTCTTCCTCTTCCTCTACCTCTAGTAAAAGGAAAAATGTTGTTATCAACATACTCTCCTCTCTGATCAGCATACTGCCTTCTTTGTCCAGCATATTTCCCTTTCTGTGAGCTTCCACCTCTCTCAATCTAAGGTTTCTTCCATTCTTCCTTAGGCTTCTAATTTCTATCTTGGACAACTGATTTGCCCCTGACTTGACTTCTGCCTCGGCCTCTTTGACCTTGTTTTCAGCTCAGCTTCTCTTCTGCCTTTAGAGCCATTTGATAATCATCTTCCACCGTTTGGATGGTCATCATGCTCATCTCATCCTAAATTTTGTATCTCAGGCCATTCATATACCTGACAACCTTTTCATCATTACTTTCATGATGACCTGCTCTGATGTTCAGCCTGTAGAACTCTTCAGTATATTCCTTCACTGACATCAGCTTCTGTCTCAAATTCTACATTCTTCGAAACATAGTAATTTGGTAATCCATGGGAATGAATTTCGCTTTCATCTTTGCAATCATATTATCCCAACTCTTGATTTTCTACTTACCTTGGCAGCGTCTGTCAGCTTGCAGTTCATCCCACCACAATGCTGCATGTCCTTTATGTCTCGTGACAACATGTTTGACCTTCTTGTCTTCTTCGACATCTTCATAGTCAAAATATGTGTCTAGATCTTTAATCCAATCTAGAAGCACTTCAACATCCAAGTTTCCCTCATAAACTGGAATGTCCATTTTGGCTCTTGCACTGATTCGTGCAACAACTCTAATCAAGTGTTCATTTGCTGCATCTTCTATTGCAATTTCTTCTTCTTCATGTCCAATGTCATCTTCGCTTTCATACTCACTGACATCTCCAATATTAGCTGTGCGCCTTTGTTTTATTTCCACATCCACTAGTCTGGCGTGAATGTAATGCAGATCTCTTTCCACTTTTGGATTCTACACCTGCCTGCCCCTTCCTTCTGGCATTTCCCTTTCCTCTGGCGTATCAGGTGTTTGCTTGTCTCTTCTCCTCGATGGCATGGTTGAAATTCCTTCTCGCTTTTCCTACCTGAAATATACAAACAATAATTAGGATCTGATACTAGATGGTGCAGACCCACACAGCCCTTAGGTCGAGGATCCGCTCACAGGATCATTCTATATGCCCTTCGAGTCGGATCATCTCTTTTAATTCCTTTCTTGAATATTATTTCTTTTGCTCCACAGGTCCTTTCGGAAGCTTCCCTGGCACAAAAAACACTACGTGCAAGCTCCCCCTTCTCCGCGTGACCACCAGCTATGACCAAGGCCTAGACTGAAAGGAACTTGTCACAACTCGCCTCTCGCGAGTTCGTGAGTCGAAGCTCTTGACTCTTCCTGTAAAATCCCATGATATCCGAGATCGCGAGATGGGTATAACTCCTTCCCTTGTCAACACCCTCCGCACGTGACCACCGGCTAGGCTTCCCACTAGCACTTCTCACCTTTCGTCACTTTGCAAGTCAAAAGGTTGGACTTCCGTCCCCTTATATTACGACCCTCTGAGACACGAAAAGCCAATGGGGTGTTGACTCCCTTCAATTAACAACACGTGTTCGCCTATCTATTCCACGGGCCCACCTTGCGATTCTGCCACGTGTTCCTTACGCTCCACTTCGTACTTCACCACTTCGCTCCCCGAAGTGTTGTCTCCCTTATATCACGATACCCGAAGTGTCGAGATCCCAAACTCCTCAATACTCCTTATTGCATCTCGTGACTTCGCGACTTCTCCTTCTAATCTCTCAACTCTTCAAATATTGTGATCGAACCTCCGATGTGCCTAAGCGTCGAACTGCCGAATTTTGACACGTCATCCATGAGGTCCCACAACAAAACTTCTCACCTTTTCAGGGCTTCGCAAAACTTGATGCAAAACCTTCGACCCTTCAACTCACGAAACCCCAAAATGAGATTTTGCGAGCGATCCAATGGCCCTAGCTGACTTGGATCCTACGACCCTAATTTCTTCTAAGCTTTGCTTGAGGAAAGATCGCTGTAATGTACCTACTTCTCTGCAAGATCTGACAGCTCTTTTGACTTCGTGAATTCTTCTCAAAGAATTCCGACCATCCGTTTCTTCCTGGACAATTCCTGTGAATTTAACCAAATATTTCTCCATGGAACTTACCCACCTGCAACGCAAACTTGCTACGCCTCCTTTCAATGCCTCAAGGCACCAACCTTTTGTGATTTTCTTCGAAAACTATGAAGAACTTATCCTTCCTGAGTTTTCTCCAACTTCAAGTCTTAAAGAAGACTCCCACACGCACTCCTTCCAGCGAATCCTTCAATTACTTCAAAGAATTGAAGTCCTTCGACTCTGCACACTCCCTGTAGTAGTAGTCCTTCAACAATTTCTCAGGTTCACAAACTCTAAGACTTTACTCGACTTGGGCACACCTTACACGACTCATGTGCTCAACTTGCACTTCTGTGAGAATGAGAGCATTTTTTATCCCTCTTGAGCTTTCATAGATGAAATTTGAATTCTGTCAACGCACTCCTTGCAGACAAACTTCACTGCACTCCTTGCAGGAATTTTACTCACTCAAGTAGAGAAACAATTGAAACCCATTCCTTACTTTCTCTCAGACTTCAAACACAAAGCATGAAATTATATACACAGCATATAAATCAAATGTATAATAGAAAGTAAACATCCATGAGCATAACATTCAACATGCATACACAGAGAACAAATACGACACCATGAATTTGAATCGAAGCTCTTTCTATTAATTCAAATCTCTATACANTTTAACCAAGTATTTCTCCATGGAACTTACCCACCTGCAACGCAAACTTGCTACGCCTCCTTTCAATGCCTCAAGGCACCAACCTTTTGTGCTTTTCTTCGAAAACTATGAAGAACTTATCCTTCCTGAGTTTTCTCCAACTTCGAGTCTTAAAGAAGACTCCCACACGCACTCCTTCCAGCGAATCCTTCAATTACTTCAAAGAATTGAAGTCCTTCGACTCTGCACACTCCCTGTAGTAGTAGTCCTTCAACAATTTCTCAGGTTCACAAACTCTAAGACTTTACTCGACTTGGGCACACCTTACATGACTCCTGTGCTCAACTTGCACTTCTGTGAGAATGAGAGCATTTTTTATCCCTCTTGAGCTTTCATAGATGAGATTTGAATTCTGTCAACGCACTCCTTGCAGACAAACTTCACTGCACTCCTTGCAAGAATTTTACTCACTCAAGTAGAGAAACAATTGAAACCCATTCCTTAATTTCTCTCAGACTTCAAACACAAAGCATGAAATTATATACACAGCATATAAATCAAATGTATAATAGAAAGTAAACATCCATGAGCATAACATTCAACATGCATACACAGAGAACAAATACGACACCATGAATTTGAATCGAAGCTCTTTCTATTAATTCAAATCTCTATACATAGGTGTTTTCAACTATAGCTCTCTGCTCTCTCCTCTATGCTCTATGCTCTCTTGACAATCATAATAATAATAATGTTACAAAGATACAAGTGAGGGTGTCTATATCTCGTTTCCCTCTTGCGCTCTAAAACTGTCTAATCTAAGCATTAAATTCTATCTACCTACATTCATTACACATAAAGGCTCATATCTACTATGGACGAGAGCGGATCACTCAAGGTCCTTTTACAATAATACAAGCATGCCTCCACTTAATGAATTCATTAATATTCCAAAACATTTTCAAAAAATGTGCTTGGTGATTTTCTAGTTGTCTCTTATCTCCACGCTGGCTCGCTGCTGGCTATGCTTGCACGCTTTGCGATGCTCCTGCATCAAAATCCTTGGTTTCGACTGCATATATGGGGTGTTGTTTAGGAGGTGTAAGGCTTCCTATGAAAGGAAGAGTGCTCTGTGGTGTAGCACATCCCATGGGTAGTCGGGGGTGGTTAATTCCTTGAGTATGTTCTCGTCACAGTGGAATTGTCGGGAATACAAGGGATCTAAAAGAGTGATATCGGTGACTGTCACTGTGTGGTTATCTTCTGGTGATGAAGAAGCAGGGGGAATGATGCAATGATATTGCGATGGTTCGCTTGACATAAACCAAATATCAAGATACTGAGGGTTATAAATGGTAGTTGGGCATAAAATTTCCGTGGGGAAATGAATGGGGCAATTGGGGGTATTTGGGGGTAAATCCTCGTATAAGTCATTCAAGAACCATGGAGGAGTAGGGAGTGCTTCTGGCTTAGGAGAAATAATATGAAGAATCTCTAGTGATGGGGTAGGGTTAATCATTGATTCTGTAGGGGGTGCAGGAATTTGAATCAGGGTTACTTGGCATTGCCTGTATTCAATGGTCATAGGACATTGATATGTGAAATGATCTAAGGATTCACAGAGAGAGAAAGGGCATATCATACGTTCGTTGACTGAAGTCGTGACATAATGGATGTTAGTGACATTTGGTGAGGATGATGTAGATGGATTGGGTTCATGATGGAAGATCTGGCATACTGCTATTAATGTCTGTCGGAATTGAGGTAGCTCTGGGCAATGGTGTGTATAATGGCCATGTTTTGAACATATGGTGCCAACGAATTTGGTTCGTAGTCCTTTGCTACTTATGTTATGGGAGGTAGTGGCAGTACTTGATGAAGTGACGAACGGTGATGGTGTTTGATTGAGTTGAATTAGGTTATGTAACTTGGGTAGAGATGGGAATTTGTTGGTTGGGTGTCCATCTTTCTCACATAGTGTGCAAGGAGGTTGGACACGTGGGGGTAGGGGAGCGGTGGTCTCTTTATTTTTATGTCTGCCCCCAACTGTAGCAGTGGTGGTAGCGAGTGGGGATGCTGGTGGTGCTATGGGGGTAGGTACTGGAATCTGCATCGGAATTCCTTCGGTTTGAGGAGTGAGGGATGGTTGAGGGACCATGGCAGGTGGATGTAGATACCATACTGGAATTTTCAGCACCATATTAGGAAGGGTAAACATTGCGGCTACTTGGAAAGATTGTACACCTGATGGAGGGTAAAAGAAGGGGATTTGAGTAATGGCTTGGGGAACTGTCTCCCAAACTAGGATATGGCCTTAGGGTGAGGTGAAATCATGAACTAGTGAAGTTGACGAGTTTGCAGAAGATTCTTGAGGGAGGAGCTCTGCAACTAGTGGGACGTCAGAGATAAGAGAAGCCTCACTGGGAGAAAGGGTATCCTCAATGTTAGTTCCTTTGGATGAGACAACACATACCTGATTGAAAGGATGAATGAGCAGTGGTGCACCATGGTAAGTTCCTAACAAGGATGGGTCTTTTAAAATTTTGGGCCCCATCTCGATGAGTGGGTATGCCTCAGGATTAGTGTGGATGAAAGGGAGAATGTTATCAATGTTGGCAGAAGGGTTAGGCTCATAATGTGAAACTTGATCAATGGTAATGATCTTCCCATTATGGGGGAACATCATGGTTCAAAAGATAGAAGAAGAAACTGCCTTCATAGTGTACATGTAGCTACAACTGAACAAGATATTGTAATCGAGTGGGGCATCGATAACTTCAATGTCAATGAGAATGGTCTTGCCCCCGAGTTCTACAGGGACATTTTGGAAGAGCCTTTCGGGAGAATATGGTGTCTGTCATAAGCTCTTAAGGTAATGGTAGATGGTATGAGTTTGGGGGAACCAAGTTTCTGCCATACAGACTTGGACATGATGCATGTGGACGCACCTTCATCAATGATGCACCGATGAACTGTAATGTTCTAAATTTTAACGGGGTTTTAAAAATAAATGAGATTGGGGAGGTGAGGTTATCCACTGTCGAGATCAAATGTTATGAGTTGAGTATCCACAGGGTCGAACTCCCCCAAGGTGGAAAGTAATGACTTGCGCTAAGTGGGACAAGTTTGATGTACTTCTAAGACTGACATGGTAGTCGAGGATTGTGCCAAGTCATCGACTAAACTGTAATTATGAGCTGCCCTAGCCTAAGGGTTGTGGACATTCTTGAGAAATGGGATGTGAGGGATGCGAAGAGGTGTTTCTGTGTTAGGGAGAGGGATCATCAAAGGGGGTCCCGTTGGTGTTGGGATTGTTTTTGGGGGAATGTGAGGAGACTAAGAAGGTTCACTATATTGAAGACTACGTGTTTGTAGAAGGACTTCTTCCTCACTAGTGAGGAGGATAGTATGATCTGTGAGATTTCTTGGTTTGAGATATTGTCCCAACTGTGGTGGGGTAGGCTACATGTCCTGTGGGGTGTTCATCACTCCTTGGTTGGGAATGGGGTTCTACAACATGACTGGGCGTGGTTGTTGCACGTATTGTTGTGGTGCCTACTAAGGGGTAGGCGGTGTTGGAGGATGTAGTCCATTCACAGAGTTTTTCATCCGTTTAAAATCAACGATTTGGGGTCAATGATGAGTATAGTGACCAAACTCACCCAAAGGGCATAGGGGAAGTTGGTTCAAAAGTTATTGTTATTTTTCCATTGATGTCTATTTTTGTTTCCCCCCTAGGGGTTCTGAGTCCCTTGATTCTGGTTTCCCTCAGTAGGTTGGTTCTGTTGGGGGTGGTTACTGCCTTGACCTGGGTTGTTATTGTTCCAATTTTTTCCTTTCTTTTTGGCATTATTCGACTGATGGTTTGGATTTTTCGTATTCAGCTGTTCAAAATTTTGATATTGCTGAATGGGAGAGGGTTGAACAAAATTAACCCCAGTGTGAGGGTTTCCTAGTGGTGGAGCCATGGGCCGTGGAGGGCCAGGAAATGGAAAGTATGGATTATGTTGTGGTAATGATCTATAAGGTACATAGGAAGGCGTGGCACTTTCTCTAGTACTTAGAGTATAAGCTGAGGTAGAGGGAGTACCAAAACTTGTTTGGATAGGTGTGCGTATTGTGGGTGTCAGCAGTGGCCCACTGATGGGTGGAGGAAGGGCAACAGGGTATGGTTGTTGATAATAAGGTGGAGGATAATAAGGGATTCCTCCATATGCCGATGGATATTGAGGTGTACCATACATTGATGGTTGTTGGGGTTGTGGATTGTGGTGTTACCAATAAATCCGTCTGCTGAGTGAGACATCCCAAGCTTGTCTTGGCCAAATGGCATGGGTCTTGGAAGATCAGGAAGTACTGTGTACAAGTATCCTGATTGTGGATAGATGAGGTCGTATTGTTGAGCCTTACTGATGGCTTCTTCTTCTGATTGAGGGAAGGTGGAAGCCACATCTTTACCGAGGAGAGAGAAAAGTGATCTGAGAAACCAATCAAGACATTACTGTTTGGTGGTTTCTTCTTTTCACAAACTACGTCGTCGACGCCACTCGTGAATGTGATCAGCGATATATGTGGCTGAGGTTTGTTTAAAATCAGAGAGTAGTTCAAGACCATTGTCATGGTGGATTGGTAATTGGAAGAAGGTAAAAAATTCTTTGGCCAAGGACTCGAAAGTCGCATGGGACCATGATTTTTCATCTACATACCACTTGGCTGATGGGCCAGTGAGTGTGCATTGAAATAATCATAGTCAGATGGAATCATCCATAATGCTGTTGGAAGAGAACCATAAGTGGAAAGTCATGACATGGTTGGTAGGGTCATCTCCTGCCTTTCCTTCAAACTTGGGGATATCTAAAGGTAGTTTGGTAGGTATTGCATGCCATGTGGGGTCATGCAATATATGATCATTTGTGAGTTTTCTTAGATCTGGTATGTTGAGAGAGGCCAAATATGGCATCTAGAGTGGTGGTGGAGGATTAGTTCCAACCATGGTGTGAGTGTTTTGTGAACCTGACCCTTGAGGGGGACTAGGTGGGTTTGTACTTCCCCCTTGAGGAGAAGGTGGTCCCCTGCATCCATGTAAAAGAGAGAGGGTGAGTGTTTGACCTTAGGAAGTGGACCCAAGTAGGGTTGAACCAAGCAAAGATGATCCTAAGATAGTGGCACTCACAGGGGTGTGATAAGGTGGAGCCGATGAGTTGGCAAGACTAGGAACTCCCCCTAGAATAGGAGGGAGATTTAGCAAGCGTCTAGAACGACAAGGGTTCTGTGGGTCCTCTATGATGTCTGACTAGCTAAGTGAATGTGTGTGAATGGTGGTGAGAGAAATAAATAAACAAGAGCCTTTGTTGCAATTTATTTTTTGAAATTTACACAATATATATCCAAATCAAATGTAATCAAAAGGGCATCATACATAAAGTGTTTTGATTAAAGAAGCATATATGTGGATAAGTGGATTTTTTCCACGTGGGGGAACAAAGAAAAAAAATGCTCGTGTCCTAAAAGACGTAAAATCCTTCCTCTCAAAATAGCACTGGACCTTCCAATAGCACTCGACAGTGGGTTCTGAAGCCACCAGAAGAGAAACTAGTGAAGGATGAAGCAATCGGTTATAATGAGGGGTAGAGGGTGCATATCCTGAAAGAGCTAACGATATTTCCCAATAGCAACACAAAATCTGATTAAGGTGCAATTGTAGCCCACAATTGCCACCTGGGTAGATGTCCTAAAATTTGGTCACTAGGTACCTCGGTCAAAGGGCGACATTTAGATTTTGGGCCTCAAAAATGGGTCACGGGCTGGATCCCGTCCAAGAGTTGGGTGCCTCAAGGGGGGACGCATAGAAAAACTAGAACTTGTCCTTCAACCCTTCATGGGTATCTCCCTGCCTTATGGTGTAGGAACACTTGACTTGGAGGATTTAAAGTTCCCTATTTGACAACTTCTATTGTTTTGAAAATGTGAGAACCAGATAATGGGGAGTTATTTGGATGCCTATCCCTGAAATCCTACCTAGACTAAAAGATTTCTTTTGGCACCTCTTGTGGAGAAAAACTTAGTGAGTTCTTAGAAAATTTTTAGATGTGGTTGTTTGAGAGATTGGGGGTGTGAGCCAACCTTGTTGAAATTAAATGGGAGTGGATAGTTTTGTCAAGAAAAGGGCGGGGTGTTTCAGAATCTCGTTGAAGGAAACTTACTTTATCCTTCACAACTTCTAGATAAAACTATGTGAGTGATTGGTGAACTTTGTGTGTGAACAAGTGAAAGTGTGCCAATTTTTAATAATTTAGGTGTCACCTTGTTGCATGTGGACTTTGCTTGGTCCTTACAAGTCTTGATTACCTAAGTTACTATGTGTCATTGGTACAGCCTTGAGGAATTCAAAAGTCCCTAAGAAGCTAGCATGTGGACATGTGGGTCCTTTACTATTCCTTTAAATCCCTATTGTGATTTAATCTAAGAAAGCTTTGAAACTATCCTACATTGGTAGCATGTGGGCATGTATGGGCCCATTACAAAACCTTTAAAATTCCCTAGTGAGTTAATCTAAGAAAGTAAATTTCAACACTATCCTATCTTTGTAGCATGTGGGTATGTATGGGCCCTTACAAGTTTAAGGTGTGTTTGAAAAATAAACTAAGAGGAGTCCCGAGGGGGTGTTGTCATTTCCTAAAGATTTTGTCTTTTTTAAGGGAGATGAAATTTTCCCTTAACCTCTTTCTGATTCTCAAGATCGCTTTGGAGTGTGAGAGAAGAGCATACTCAAGGATTGATATCCAATTTTTGGTCCCAATGCAAGTTTTATATGTGATTACAAATGATTCCAACTTATACTCTTAGTCAAAGCAAGCCATCCATGTGGAAAAATGAAAGCAAAAAGAGGAAATAATGATTTAAAACCCCCTAAGTGCCTATGTTTTGACTAATCCCTTTATATGGAGAGGGAACTAAGTGTGGTGCAGATTACAACATGCATGGAATCAATTTTCAGAAGGCTATGGGCCCTCCACATATCATAAAAAGCTTACAATGTGTGTTTTTCTGCACAGGTGCGCAGGTCTCAGACTAGACAGAGGCACTTTAAGCACCAATGTGTGAACTAGAAGAGGTTGATGGGCGCAGGTGCACAGAAGGCATTGAGTAATACAGTGATTTTGGTGCACGTGTGCATGATGCACAACTGTGGGCCGATAAACCCACACACATCTGTCACACGGTCATGAAGAAAATTTCGAATGAAATTCCTTCAACTTGTTGGTTGTGGAGCCTGATTATCTTCTTGATTTATAGGTATTTTACTTTCAGCCATGTTTATACCCCATTAAGTATTTACACCCCAGAAGTATGTACACTCTTCCACGCGGGGGAGTGCAGAGGGGGGGTACCCCTTCTGTAGGGTCCGGGGGGCCTATCCCCCCGGCTGGGGGGTCTGGGGGAAAGTGGGTCCCTAGCAGGGTTTCGGGGGAGAAGCCACCGAAGCAAAAATTTCCTTGTAAAGTATATTGTAATTTCATTGTAAATCTGGACCGTTCATTATAAGATCACAGATCTAACGGTAGAGATTATGTTAATTTTTTTTTCCCTAGAAGGCAACCCTCTTTTATGAGGGAAATGTATCATGGCTATGGATGGTGGTGAATATTGTATTTTGACAAGAGGAG
>JASDQU010241850.1:66022-78384 GCA_032191745.1 Picea mariana | reverse complement strand
GTTTATGGAGTAATTGGGAAAGAAGCAGGAGAACAACAAGTTGTACTGTGACAGTCAGAGTGCCATTCACCTTGCAAATAACTCAACCTTCCATTCAAAGACTAAGCATATACAGTTGAGGTACCACTTCATACGATCCACCTTGGAAGATGGATAATTGAAGCTGGAAAAGATACACACTAGCCAGAATCCTGCAGACATGTTAACAAAGGGAGTAACCAGGGAGAAACTGAGTTCTTGCTCAGTTTCAGTTGGTCTTCAAGAATGAAGATGAAAATGAGAAATTTGCTAGGTCCAAGAAAGTTTAGAGTCTAGCATATACAACAGCGGTGGAGTTGTTGAGATTAGTCTCCAACTGGGAGATTGTTGGTTGTGGAGCTTGATTATCTTCCTGATTTATAGGTCTTTTACTTTCAGCCGTGTTTATACCCCATGAAGTATTTACACCTTAGAAGTATGTACACTCTTCCACGCGGGGGAGTGCAGAGGGGGGGTACCCCCTCTGCAGGGTCCGAGGGGCCTATCCCCCCGGTTGGGGGGTCTGGGGGCAAGCGGGCCCCCAAAGAAAAAATTGCCTTGTAAAAGTATATTGTAATTTAATTGTAAATATGGACCATTAATTATAAGGTCGAACGGTAGATATTATGTTAGGGTTTTTTTCCCTAGAAGGCAACCCTCTTTTATGAGGGAAATGTATCGCGGCTATGGATGGTGGTGAATATTGTATTTTGAGAAGAGGAGACTGTGAGAGAAAGAAGAGGAAGTTACAATGGGTTTTGCTGTAGGTTGTATCCCTTCATTTGCTGGATAATAATAAAGGAAGGACCTGACAATTTCTCTAGTGGACGTAGCCCACACTGGGTGAACCACGTAAATCTATTTCTCTCTTGTATTGTGTGTCTTCTGTGTTTTGTTTCTGCATTTGTTTTATTTTATTACTCCGCGGTCCTGTTTTTCTAACACAACTCAGCTTTGAATTTGGCTTCCTGTAGGTCGACCTTGGGCTGGTTATGGTACCTACAGGTTAAATAAACAAAAAAAAGAGCTAAAATAAACCAAATGGGGTAGGAAATTTATACCTTTCCCTAGTAGAGTCACCAATCTGTTGCACCTCTTTTTTCACCTAAATGAGAAAAACAATGGTGCTTACAAGCTTAGTTGGGTTAGCTAAGAAAGAAAACAGTAAAGGAAAGGGTTAGAAGAATAAACATAAAAGACTAAGCTAAGAATTAAGCTAGGAAAGGAAAAAACAACTAAATTATTGTGCATAAGGACATAATAATAAGAAACAAACAAGACTCATGTCACCAATGGAAAGGATTGTATTAGTGAAAAGAAAAAACCAAAGAGAAAGGGGACTTTGGGTCCTTTCTTCCTCCAAGGGAGGGCTCTTGGACCCCCAATATTGAGCTCTTCTTACAACTTTGAAAACTTGAAAGAAATGGTGAAAGAATCCCAAGCTAACCCACTCAAAAGGTGATGTGGATTGCACAAATGGAATGGTGCTAGTATGCTCTTGATGATAAGAGAGGTTTCTCCAAGAGAATAACAACAACATAACCTTGCAAATGAATTCCTTAAAGATGTAGTGCACCCATGGCCTTGTTTTATAACACCACTTTGAGGTATTGTGCAACCAACTTTTAGTGTGAAAAGGGGATGTTTAGGGCACCTTTAGGTCTTTGACCAACCACCCATCCGGATCCAACTGAGATTTGGATGTCAAATCGACTTGGAAGCTGAACCAGAAGTGGGTGCGAGGCCGACCAATATCATAAATGCATCATTCTCAGGTGTGTGTCAATTTTAGCATCCACAGTAGCGCATCGTGCGCATGTGCGCTTTTCCTACGTTTCTTAATGGCACATGTGCACGCGTGTCCTGTATAGTCATAACAAATCATGATTTTATAACTAGTTGGATAGTATTGGACCTTTTGGAAATGATTTTTTGGTAATTTTGGTCCATGGGTGAACTAATAGCTATTTGAAGATGCTAGATTCCTATAACCATTTGCGGATGAAATTTCAGTGATAACAGTGGGGGCCCCATAGGTGGGTTTTTGTATGAGGTAAATGAATGGAGGGAAATCTGTAGATGGGAAAAATGACAGTGGATGAAATGGAAGGTTAATAATACTGTGGAGGTGTAGTCAAATGAGAACCATGAGGAGATATCCTGGGACTCCATTGACAAAGATAGAAAACTGAGGATAAGGAGTATGTGGCTTATTCTCGAACATGCATAAGACTATCAGGACTCCCATCCCTAGGGGGTGAAATCAACATGAGTTTCAAAGTACCAAAGGGGACTATGAATGGGACAACGCATGTAGGGGAGATTTCTACCAGGTGACAGTACTTAAAATGTAGTAGAGGTGATAGTACTACAGAGCTGGATGGGGGGATCCTATAGGAAAATTCTGGAGGGTGTGACTAGGATATGCAATTGATATTAAGAGGGAATGATTACATTCTAGTGTCGATCATATACCTGAAGGGGTTGCGGTGGTGTGTGATGACCAAGTACTTGCACACATGAAAACCAAATACCCGACATGAACAATATCTGAAGATAAAGAGAATATAAAAACTATTTGATAATTTTGAACATGCATGTGCATACTTGGCTATGATGTGAGAAAAATAATCCCCCAGGGCCGAGGATGGATGGTGACCTAGGGAATGTGACTGTGTAGGTGGCAGGATCCTGATCCTGTGGCTGAAGACGAATCATAAAACATATTTTCTGAGCTCCTGTAATTGAGCATGGAAGTTTGGAAAAAGGGACTATATATAGCTGTAGGGCCCACAATGCCACCTCATTTGTACCTGCTTCCATAATGAGTTGACGAGAGGTTTTTAGAGGATATTTGGAGATTACGGGAACTTGATCTAGCCGATCTAGGATTTGCGTTAGCTAGGTTAGTGGTCTCATCCTCCTGCATAGTAGCTAGGGTTTGTTGAGTCCAAAATGCATAACACGATACACAAAAGTACCCCATGGGGTGGTAAATGAGGTTTTATACTGATCTGCTAGATGGATTTGGATTTGGTTATAGCCAAAGAACCCATCCATGAAGGACAAAGCCTCATGGTTGACACAATCATTGATAATTTGGTCAATGAAAGGCATAGGGAAGTTGTCTTTGGGACAAGCATGGTTGAGATCATGAAAGTCAATGCAGACACGAATGGTGCCCTATTTTTTGTTAATGAGGATGGGGTTGGAGACCCATGACGTGTATGCAATGGGGTATATGAACCCTGCAGTGTGTAGTTTGTCAATTTCAGATTTGATAGCCGCTACTTTGGATGGGTGCAGTGGGAATTGCTTTTGATGGACATGTGTGATATCTGGCCATGTGTCAATGTGATGTTCGACGATAGAAGGATTGAGGCCGGGAATATCTATGTATGACCAGGAAAAAATATCCTGGTATTCCTAAAAGAGAGATTTGTAAGCTGTTATTTCTTCAGGGGAGCAAGTGACACCAATGGTTATTTCCTCTATGAGTCCTGGTTTGATGGAAATGTCAATTTTGACAGTGGGGGAAATGTTGTCCATGTTTCCTTCTTCAAAAGCATCAAGGGAAGGGATACGGTTGTTGAACCAGTCTATATGCCCTGATGGGATGAAATCCTTTGTTTCGATTGCACATATGGAGCCTTGGCTAAGAGGGTCAAAGGCTTCCTGTGAGAGAAAAAGCRCTCTATGATGGAGTGCATTCCATGGGAAATTAGGGGTAGTTAATTCTTCAAGGATATCTTCGTTGCAGTGGAAAATGAGAGAATATAGGGGATCTAGGGAAGGAACATTGGTGACTGTCACCAAGTGGTTATATTCAAGGGGTGAAGATGTAGAGGGAGTATCCCACCTGTGGTRCGATGGCGTGCTTGACATAAACCAAATGTCTAGACACTGTGGTTTGTAGACTATGGTTGGGGGTAAAATTTCCTGAGGAAAATGAACCGAAGAATTGGGGGGATTTGGGGGAAAATCCTCAGACAGTCTATACATGAACCATGGAGGGGTAGGAAGTGACTCAGGTTCAGGGGATGTGATGTGGATAGTATCTGGAGATGGAATAAGGGGAATCACTTGCATCATAGGGAGTGAGGTGGTTGGAAGATTTTGAATAAGGTCCATTTGACGACTCCTGTATTCAATGATCGTAGGAAACTAATATGTGAAATAATCAAGTGATTCAAGAAGAGAGAAAGGGCACCTCATCCGTTCATTGACTGAGGTCGTGACATAACGGATGTCAGTGACTCGAGTACTCGATGATGTGGGTGGAGACGAGTCTTGCTGAAAAATCTGGCATACTGTCATTAGTGTCTATCGAAACTGAGGTAGCACAGGGAAATGATGAGTATAGTGGCCATACTTTGAACATATGGCACATGTGAATTTGGTTCATATCCCTTTGCTGCTTGTAGTAGGGGACGCGGGGGTAGTACTCGGGGTTCTTGGTGAAGTGATGAGCGAGGTGGTTTCTCAAGGGAGTTGGATCAAATTGTGTAAATTGGGAAGAGAGGGACATCTATTTGTAGGGTGTCCTTCTCTCTTGCATAGTGCGGAAGGAGGTTGAACTCAGGGAGGAAGTGGAGTGGTGGGATATTTCTTCTTTCGCCTGCACCCAACTATGATGGGGGTGTTGGCAAGTGGGGGTAAAGGTAGTGTGGTTGGATTTAGTATTGGAATTTGCATCGGGATTCCCTCTGTTTGGGGAGGGAGGGATCGTTGGGTGACCATCGTGAGTGGGTGTAGATACCATACTGAAATGGAAAGCACCATGTTGGGAAGGGTAAGCATTGTGGCTACCTGAAAATCTTGTACGCCTAGTGGGGGGTAGAAGAAGGGGATTTGAGTGAGGGCTTGGGGGATTGTCTCCCAAACCAGGAGTTGCCCTTGGGGAAGGGTGAAATTGGGGGTAAGTGGTGTCATAGGTTTCTCAGGTAATTCCTGAGGTAGGATTTCTTCCATTAGTGGGACATGGGGGAGTGGAGTAGTCTCTGTGGGAGGAATGTTAACTCTAGTTTTAGTTCCATCAGAAGATATGACACACACTTTTGCCAAGGGATGTATGAGCGATGGTGCTCCATGGTATGTCCCCAACAAGGATGGGTCCTTGAAAATTTTGGGGCCCATCTCTATGAGTGGGTAGGCATCGAAATTAGTGTGGACAAGAGGTAGGATGTTATCGATGTTGGAGGAATGGTTGGGCTTGTAATGTGAAAACTGGTCGATGGTGATGATCTTCCTGTTGTGGGGGAACATCATTGTTCAAAACACAAAATAGGCCACAACCTTCATAGCATACATGTAGCTACGTCCAAAAAATATGTTGTAATCAAGCGGAGCATCGATAACCTCGATGTTGATAAGAATGGTTTTTCCCCCGAGTTCAATGAGGACATTTTGAAAGAGCCCTTCAGGAGAAGATCATCATCCATCATAAGCTCTCAAAGTGATGGTGGATGGTATTAGCTCAGGGGAGCCAAGTTTATTCCATACCTTTTTGGACATGATGCATGTGGATGCACCTTCATCGATGATACAACGATGAATTGCGATGTTCCAAATCTTGACTGGTATCTGGAAAGCTACCAATGTGGGGAGACGGGGTTCCACACAATCTAGATCAAATGTGACAAGTCTAGTATCAACAAGGTCGACTACCCCCAAGGCAGAAAATAGTGATTTTCATTGAGTGGAACAGGTTTGGAGGACCTCCAAGACTAACATGGTTGTAGGAGATTGTGCCAAGTCATCGACCAAACTGTAATTGTGTGCCTCCCTAGCCTGAGGGTTGTTGACATTCTGTCGTAATGGGATGTGAGGAATTCAAATGGGTGGTTCAGTGTTAGGGCATGGAATCATCAAAGGTTGTCCAACTGTAACATGAGCTACTTCTGAAGTGGTGGGAGTAGATTCAGGGGGTGTGTTGTATTCACAATTGCATGTTTGTAGAAGAATTTATTCTTCACTAGTGAGGAGGATAGTGCGATCCATCAGATTCCTAGGGTTTTGATATTGTTCCATCTATGGTGGGGAAGGATACATATCATGTTAGGTATTCATCACACCTTGGTGTGGAATAGGTTTTTGTAATACAACCGGGGGTGGTTGTTGTAAATACTATTGTGGGGCTTGCTGAGGGGCAGGCAGAGCTGGAGGACGTGGAGCATTCATGTAATATTTCATCCATTTGAAGTCGATGATTTGGGAGCAATGGCGAGTATAATGACCATGCTCACCGAAAAGGGCACAAGGAAATTTCATCCAAAGGTTATTGTTGTTGTTCCTCCCTTGACGTTTGCTTTTATTTCCCCCTTGGGGGTTCTGGTTCCCTGGATTCCGGTTGCCCCCAACAGGTTGGTTCTGTTGGGGGTTGTTTACCCCTGGTCCTGGGTTATCATTGTTTCATTTTTTCCCTTTATTTTTGGCATTATTTGACTGATGGACGGATTTTCCGTATTTAGTTGTTCAAAATTTTGAAATTTCTGAATGGGAGAGGGTTGAACAAAGTTAACCCCAACATGTGGTTGTCCTTATGGAGGAGCAATAGGTTGTGGAGGACCAGGAAATGGGAAATACATATTATTTTGTGGCAATGATCCGTAGGGTACATAGGAAGGCATAGTGCTCTCACTAGTGCTCAGGGTGTAAGATGAGGTAGAGGGGGTACTAGAACTTGGTTGAACAATCGAACGCATCGAGGGTCCACTTATGGGTGGAGGGAGGATAGTGGGGTATGGATGATGATAAGGGTGAGGAGGGTAATAAGGGGGTCCTCCTTACATCGGTGGATATTGGGGTGTATCGTACATAAGTGGTGGTCAGATGTATGGATTTTGGTGTGTTGTGGTACCAATCAATCCATTCGCTGAGTGAGACATCCCAGGTTTGTCCTAGACGAATGGAATGGGTCTCGGGGTGTCAGGTAGTACTGTGTATAAGTATCCTGATTGATCATAAATGAGGTCATACTATTGAGCTTTGTTGATAGCCACCTCTTCAGTTTGGGGGAAGGTGGAGGCCACATCTTTGGAAAGGAGAGGGATGAGTGATTTGAGAAACCAATCAAGGGATTGTTGTTTGGTGGTTTCTACTTTCCATAAACTACGTTGCCGACACCATTCGTGAATGTGGTTGGCAATATGTGTGGCTAA
The DNA here is from genome assembly GCA_032191745.1 of Picea mariana. Classification (NCBI taxonomy): domain Eukaryota; kingdom Viridiplantae; phylum Streptophyta; class Pinopsida; order Pinales; family Pinaceae; genus Picea; species Picea mariana. The sequence goes on along the minus strand of JASDQU010241850.1, from coordinate 71,206 downwards.
GGTTTTTTTAAACTCAGAGAGAAGTTCGAGACCATTTTCATGCCGAATTGGTAGTTGAAAGAAGGTCAAGAATGTTTTGGCCAATGATTCAAAAGTCACATGGAACCCTAATTTTTCGTCCACATACCACTTGCCTGATGGGCATGTGAGTGTGCGATGAAATAACCTTAATCAAACAGAGTCATCCATAATGATGTTTGAAGAGCACCATAGGTGGAAGGTCATGACATGGTTGGCAGGATATTCTCCCGCCTTTCCTTCAAACTTGGGAATATCCGAAGGTCGTTTGGTAGGCATTGCAGGCCATGTGGGGTCATGAAATATAGGATCATTCGTGAGCTTGCTCAGATCTAGTATGTTGAGGGAGGCTAAATATGGAATCTAGAGTGGTGTTGGAGGATTAGTTCCAACCATGGTGTGAGAAGGTTGTGTACTTGACCCTTGAGTGGGGTTAGGTGGGGTTGTGTTTCCTCCTTGAGAAGATGTTTGTCCCATGCTTCCTTGTGTTTTCCCTTGACCAAGTTTTGGGAGATCCTTGGTCAAGTTTGACCTATTTTGGGACTTTGACAACCTGTTGAATCTAGAGTGTAAGATGAAGTAGATATCATGGGATATCGACCCCTTTTTGGGTTCTTTATGGGGGTTTGAGATTATGTAATCGGTATGGGATGTTGGCCCATGGGTTTACCCATGTTTAGGCCTATTTTGTAAAGTATAAATAGATGTCTAGGCAATGTAAGGAGGGGCATATATATGATGTTAGGCCAATGTGCTAAGTGCTAGTGATCGATCTATATGATCAAATGATTGTAAGTGCTCTATGCATACTATGTGAAGCTTGCAGAGCTGAGTGCTAGTGACTGTAGAAGGCTTAGTGCTGTATCCTAGTTCGGGGAAGGAGGATCTGGCAAGGTGCGTGCAGATCTCCTGTCCTATGTAGAGTAGGGTTTTTGAGGCTCTGTGCATGTAACTGATTAACAAAAGATAATATAAGAGAAGAAGAGTTGGTGGACGTAGCCCAAGGGGGGGGTGAACCATGTATATGCTGTGTTGCTTTGCTTTGTGCAATATGTTGATGTGATTATATGTTAATGTGATTAGTGCTTTAATATAGATGAATGATCTGTCAATGCTTAGTGCTTAATAAAATGGATGTTAGATCTGACTGATATACACATGCTTAGTGCTGAATCTGTTAAGATCTGACCTGTTTTGTCATGCTAAGTGATGTTAGATGCTATATCTGGTTGGATACTACGATGCTATGTAATTAGGGTTTATCTGCATTGTTAATAAGAATTGAATATTGATGAATGTTTACTGCTAAGTGATCTGTTAAGCATTAGAATCATAGATCTGTGTCCCAGCTAAGGTTGCAGACGTCTGAGTCCTGCAACCATCCCTGCCTCTACCTTGGGTGAGATTTCATATACTTCGCAGGTGTTAACGAAAGGGTCGGTAGTTAGGTTTTTTTTGGTGTGATGTTGTAGTGTTGAACCCTGGGTCTACCCCTGTCCCAACAAATGGTTCCTTTGCTGGGACCTAAAACTGTGATTGCTGGGAACTGAGAAAGAAGAAGCTTTGTGCAAAGATCTGACTAAAACTGTTATTGCTGGGAACTGAGAAAGAAGAATCTTTGTGCAAAGATCTGATCTGAAATTGTGAAAGCTCTGTGCATAGATCTGTCGCTCTAGTGCACAGTACTCTACTCAGTTTGTGAAGCTCTGTGCTAAAGAAAAGAAGCCTTATCTGAAGAAAAGAGGTAAGATCTGAATGCTTTGTGCTATGATAAAGGTAAGAATATTGAAAAGTTTTAGATCTGGAAGCTTTGTGTTCTATAGAAGTAAGATTAGTGGAAATTTTTGTTTCTAAAGTATGGATCTAGGCATGTTTGATAAGATTTATCCTAGCTTGAAAACTAGGGCACTGATAGAAGAAAAAATATTTGATATGAGTAGATCTGATAAGAATAGTGAAAAATATGTTATACATATGTATAGAAATAATGTTTGGACTAACAAATGGATGCAGGATCCCAGAAAGATTCTTTTGTAGGTTAACCACTATGATCATAGTGTGCAGTATAAGAAAGGTTGGGGATCAGTTAAGAGAAAGAGATGATTAACGCTTTGTTACAGTTGCAGAAGACCGGGACATCTGGCTAAGGAATGCCCTAGTAGAAAACCTAGTTGCCTATGTTGCAAAGCTATGGACCATGGAGTTTTGGATTTCCCTAGGATGATTGCTCAACTTGAAAGGATGAATATGAGACAAGGATACCATGAGCAAAGTCAAGCAACTAAGAATATGATAGAACCCCAGAAAGAATCATAGAAGGTATTGTTACAGATGAAAGAAACCCTGAATGATCACCGACATATCAGTTTATTAGAGGTCTTCAAAGAATTTTTTTTGTTGAAGTAAGAATAGGAGACTTCGACATTGAATGTGTTCTAGATGAGGAAACACAGGTGAATATCATGACAGAAAAAACTTGGGAAGCTATAGGAAGGCCTGCTATGATTCTTTCATTAGGAGGTATATGACTATTTAGAGGAAAATGAATAAACCTATGTGGAAAGATTACCCAGATATCTATGAATGCCAATGGAACTTCGACAGAGGAAGAATTTGAAGTTGTTAAATTTATTGAGGAAAACGCTCCATTTACTATGTTGTTCAGAAAACCTTGGATTGAAAGAGATTAGGCTAGAAGGGAAGAAAAAGAAGTCTTATAACAAAAGAAGCTAGAGTTAAAAGATTTCATGATTAGGAAGATCACACACTTGATTGAAGAACAAGAGAACCAAGCGAAGCTATTTAAAACCAAAGTCTGGAATGTTGAAGCTAGAAGAACAATAGAAGACCCACAAAATATTGCAGTACCTATTCCAGATACAGATGAAGTATTACCCCTGATTTCTATGAGAGAATCTCAGCAACGCGAAGTTACTCTGCCAAAAGAAGATAAGAATCAGAATGGAAAAAGTAATTCCAAGATGAAGCTCACCGAAAAGAAGGCTAGAAAACTAAGTAACAAGAAAGCTAATCTTGAAAAATTACAGAAGGTTCCCAAGGGAACTTCGCAGAAGGAAAATTTACAAAATTGGAGCTTTGCCAGAATACCAGAACAACGCCACATGGAACTTCTCCATGGTGAAACAATATAGCCGTTAGATATAGTATAACCATTTGACTGATTCCCCAAATGAGAAGAAAGGCATTAATGGTTACACAACTTGCCACCAGACCATTGGAATTGTGCCATAACAGACATAATTGAGTTAATGAAGGATTCTTACTCGTTGCAAGAGATCCATTACCAAGTATCTATTTATCCCGTTGCACCATGCACCGAGAACACTTTTGATAACTGTGAATTTGAACCCGCAGATTAGTTGATTTTCACAGTGATAATCATGCTTTTGTCACCTACCCCAGTGCATTGAGATATTACTCTCCGACCCTGAGATTTTCAAACCCGAGCATGTATGTCGAACGAGTTTAGTATGACAGAGAAAATTGTCGAGGAAGTTCTCATCGACCTCATGACCGAAAGAGAAATGTTGATGTCCATAGGTATAAAAGAGTCATCGACGAGAGGACTGTAAGCCTCTTCGTCGACTGATCATGAAGCCAGATCATCCTGACCATCAAAAGAAAAGAAAAGAAAACAAAAATATGACCTAGCCAATGCGAAGTTGATCCCATATATAATACCCGACTATATCCCGCCTCTAGCCGGCATGGTAAGTCGTGATAGTGTACCTAGAGATTCGAGTACACCATGGTCACTGCGTACCTCCCAAAGGGAATATGTGCAATTTGAGTGCCGAATTGCAGAGCTGGAGAAGATTTCTCTCCAGACAAAGTTTGACGTGGAGAAAGTGCAAATGCAACAAGAAAAGGAACAATTGCTCACATGGAAACTCAAGGTAAAAGAAGTAGTCAATAAAGCACCTCGCTCTGTGATAGGATTGGAGCCATAGGAAGAACACCAATTTTAGCATCAAGTAGAGAATATCATGGAAGCCATCCAAAAACTACAACAAAGAATAACAGATTTAGAGCTTCGGACAGTGCCCAAAACTCCGCAGGATGTCAAAGATCAAAGAGAAGTAACTACCCAGAGCACAGTTGAGAGAATAAAAGATTTTTTCATGGAATGAAACAAACTCAGTGACCACAGTGCCCAAAATTATGAGAAAATCACTGATAATGCAGAATTAAAGGCACTGGAGTCGCAACTCTAGGAGGAAAAGCAATAAGCAGAGACAATATAGGCGCAGTTGAATCCCTTGTCATCTGTGGAAAGAATGAAACGATCCCAAGAGAAGTGCACTGCCCAACAGAAGGTTCACACCATTCAGAGAAAATTCATGGAAGTGACTCAAAGACTCCAACCTGTATAGGATGAGGATTACCAAATGTTCACAGAGATCGAAGGCTGAGGAGCAGAACTTGAGCAAGTTGTTGTTGTAGTAGAACAATGCCTAGAAGGAACCATGAACGAGGCAGTCATCCAAGAGTTCACTGAACAGGAGGCTATGGAATAACAACAAGTAGAATCAGCTCGAGCTAATCTCGAGGATTTTGAAGCAGAACTACCCAGATCAGAGTGACTCGAGATGAGTCATAGGTGAGTGTTGGGGGACTGTTGGCCCTTGACCAAGTTTTGGGAGATCCTTGGTCAAGTTTGACCTATTTTGGGACTTCGACAGCCTGTCAAAGATGGAGCGCATGATGAAGCAGAGATCATGGGATCTCAGCCCCTTTTTGGGTTCTTTTTGGGGGTTTGGATTATGTAATGGGTATGGGATGTTGGCCCATGGGTTTACCCATGTTTAGGCCTATTTTGTAAAGTATAAATAGATGTTTAGGAAATGTAAGGAGGGGCATCTATGTGATGTTAGACCAATGTGCTAAGTGCTAGTCATTGATATATGTGATCAAAGGATTGTAAGTGATCTGTGCATACTGTGTGAAGCTTGCAGAGATGAGTGTAAGTGACTGTAGAAGGATTAGTGCTATATCCTAGCTCGAGGAAGGAGGATATGGTGAGGTGTGCATAGATCTCCTATCATATGCAGAGTAGGGTTTTTGAGGCTCTGTGCATGTAACTGATTAACATAAGATAATAGAAGAGAAGAAGAGTTGGTGGAAATAGCCCCAGTGGGGGGGGGT
>JASDQU010241850.1:49367-65414 GCA_032191745.1 Picea mariana | reverse complement strand
AGGCTTACCAACTGTTCACAGAGTTCAAAGGCCGAGGAGAAGAACTAGAGTAAGTTGTTGTTGCAGTAGAACAATGCCTAGAAGTACCCGTGAACAAGGAAGTCATCCAAGAGTTCACTAAAAAAGAGGCTGTGGCATAACACCAAGTAGAAGCAGCTCGAGCTAAGGTCGAGGCTTTCGAAGAAGAACTACCCAGATTAGAGTGAGTTAATTTGTTTCGTAGGTGTTGCTGAAAGGTCCGGCAGTTAGGGTTTTGTTGGTGTGCTATTGTAGCGTTGAACCTTGGGTCTGCCCCTTTCCCAACACCTTGTAAGGGATATCTAGTGGATGGTTGGCCTTGGGAATTGGACCCAAGTCAGGTGGAAACAAGTAAAGCTAATGCCAAAATAGTAGCACTCACAGGGGTGTGAGAGGGTTGAGCCGATGAGTTGGAAAGACTAGGAACTCCTCCTAGAATAGGAGGGAGGTTCTACAAGCGTTTGGAACGACGGGGATTCTGTGGATCCCTTATGATTTCCGACTAGCAAAGTGGAATGTGTGAAAAAAAATGGTGATGAGAGAAGCAAATGAACCAGAGACTTGTATAATATGGACCTTCACAATATATCTCACAATCGCATGTAATCAAAAGAGAATCATACATAAATCAATTGGAAAAGAATCATACATGTGGGTAGGTGGATTTTGTATGTGTGGGAGAATAATGAAAACAAATGCTCGTGTCCAAAAAAGATGCAACATCCTTCCTCTCAAATAACACTGGACCTTCCAATAGCACTCAACAGTGGGGTCTGAAGCCACCGAAAGAGGAACTAGTGAAGGATGAAATAATTAGTTATAATGAGGGGTAGAGGGTTCATATCCCAAAAGATCTGGCGATATTTCCCAATAGCCACACAAAATATGATCAAGGTGAAATTGTATCCCACAATTTCCACCTAGTTAGATGTCCTAAAATTTGGCCACTAGGTACTTCAGTCAAAGTGAGACATTTAGATTTTCGGCCTCAGAAATGGGTCACAGGCTAGATCCCTTCCAAGAGGTGGGTGCCTTAAGGGGGGATGCACAGAACAATCAGACCTGATCCTTCAACCCTTCATGGGTATCTCCCTGCCTTATGTTGTAGGAACACTTGACTTGGAGGATTTAAAAGTTCCCTATTTGTCAACTTCTAATGTTTGAATATGTCAGAACCAGATAACATGGATTTATTTGGATGCCTATCCCCGAGATCCTACCTAGACTAAAAAATTTCTTTTGGCACCTCCCATGGAGGAAAAATTAGTGATTTGTTTAGAAAAACTTTAGATGTGGTTGTTTGAGAGATTGGGGGTGTGAACCAATCTCATTTGAATTAAGTGGGAGTGGATAATTCCTTCACGAAATAGTGGGACATTCCAGGATCCCTTTGGGGGAAACCTACTTCAACCTCCACAATTTGAGATGAAATCATGTGAGTGAGTAGTGACTTTGTGTGTGAGCATGTGATAAAATGTGCCAAATTTTTAATAAGTTAGGTGTCACCTTGCAGCATGTGGACTTCATGTGGTCCTTATAAGTCTTTATTACCTATCTTACTAGATGCCATTGGTACAACCTTGCAGAATTTTAAAGTCCCTAAAGAACTAGCATGTGGACATATGGGTCCTTACTAATCCTTTAAACTCCCTAATGTGATTTAATCTAAGAAATCTTCAAAATACTATCCTAGATTGCAAGCATGTGGGCATGTATGGGACTGTTACAATAATCTTTAAACTCCCCTAGTGATGTAAAGTAAGAAAGTATCTTAAAAAACTATCCTATTTGCAACATGTGGGCATGTATGGGCCCTTACAAATTTAATATGTTTTGAAAAGAAACTAAGAGGATCCCTAGGGGGGATTTGTCCTCTCCTAAAGATTTTGTTTTTAAGGGAGATGAAATCTTCCCTCAATTGTTTTTCCGATTCTCAAGATCGCTCTATGGTGTGAGAGAAGAGTATACTCAATGATTGAAGTTATTTTTATGGTCCCAATGCAGTGTTTATATATGTGATAGAAAATGATCGTTAACTTATATTTTACAATCAAAACAAGCCATCCATGTGGAAACTAAAAGCAAAAGAGGAGAAATAGGGTTCTTTTTAACCCCCTAAGTGCCTATGTTTTGATTAACCCTTCATGTGTTAAGGGAATCTAAGTGTGGTGCATTTACAAATTGCATATAAGCAATATTCTGAAGGCTAGGGGCCTTCAAAAAATCGCAAAAACTCTTACAATGTTGGATTTCTGGACATATGCGCGGGTCACATTTTAGACAGAGGTGCATGTGGCACCAATGCACAAAGAAAAAAGGACCTGTTGGCACATGGTGCGTAGAATGCGTTGGGAAACATAGTGTTGTTGGCGCATAGTGCTCGGAAGACATCCCTGTCGGAAGGAAAACCCACGCACGTTCTTATACATGTTCGAGAGGAGACTTTTAAGTGGAATTATCCTCTTCTATCTCCAAATTCATCTCTTTGCAGGTAGGGCTAGGCCGATTATGATCCCTGCAAGGTAAATATATTAAAAAGAAGTTCTCAAACAACCCAAATAGGGAGAAAATTGATACCTTTCCCCAAAATGGTCGCCAATCTGTTGTATCCTTTTCACCACTTGAATGAAAAAAGAGGGACACTTGCAAGTCCAGTTGGGTCAGATGAACAGGAAAAAAGTTAGTGTATGAGTCAAATGAATCAATCACATGAAATAAACAAACAACTAAGCTAATAATAACTAAAGACACAAAACTACAATATAAAGGAAATTAGAACCAAAATTAATCAAACAATTGACCAATATTCATGCCACCAATGGATAGATAGTATTAGTGGGAAAAAAACAAGGAAAAAGGGGGACTTATGGATCCCCTCTTCCTCCAAGGGAGGTCTCTTGAGTCCCATATGTGAGAGCTCTTCTTACAAATGGAAAAGTAGAAAGGAAATGGTGAATATATCCAAGCTTATTCCCTCAAGAGGCGAGGTGAATAGCTTAATGAGATGATGCTAGTATGCTCCAAGAAGGAAAGAGGTTCCTTGTAGGAGAATGGAGGCAGAATAATAATACAATGAGATTCTTAAATTCATAGAACACCCATGGCCTCTTTTTATAGAAAATGTTTGAGGCATTATCCAACGGGTCTTTAGTGTGAACAAGGGGCCCTTTAGGGCACCCTTAGGTCTTTGACCATCCCCCCCACTTGGATTCATCTTACATTTGAGGGTCAAATTGACTTGGGAGCTGAACAAGAAGTGGGTGAGGGTCTGACAAGAACCATATATGTGCTGTTCTTAGGTGTGCGCGACTTTTTGCGTACACAGTCGTGCATTGAGAGCATGTGCATTTTTCTTGTGTTTTTGACTTGAGCATGTGCGCATGCTTCCTTTGGATTCTGCGCACATGCCAATTTTATAGCCAATTGTATAGTTTTTGTGCTTTTTGGACATGCATTTTTGGGGCTATGAGTGAACTAATAGGTGTTTGGAGATGCTGAATTCCTGTAACCATTTTTAGACAAAATTTTAGTGATAAAAAATGAATACGTGTTGCATGACTGCTAGAAAGGGGATGTGCTAAGAGATACCAAAAATGATATGAAAGAGATGGTGGAGGGGACTAGGAATGATTGCATTAACCTCCACCGAACCAATACTTTGTTGGATTTAATTTCTTAGGATTAGAACAACCCTCTGATCCAGGAATGAATTAAAACCAGGATGGTAGGTGGGAAGACCTCCTTAAGAGTTAATGAGGGGATGGGGTAGACCGCCCATTTGTAAGGATTCCACACCTAACCATAGAATAATTATTCTAGACAAACACAATCTTGATGGAAAAGGAAAGAAAGGAAAGCGTGGGGGTCAGAGAGTAAAAAAATATGTGAAGAGTGAAAAGATGAGAGACAAAACTCTTAGATTCGAGGAAGAAATGTGAAAAGAGTGTGTTTTGATCACATGAAATAGAGACCAAGTCAGGAGAAGGAGATTAACCTTCATCCTTATCTATTTCTATTTCAGAAGAAGAGATTCAATCTCAAAGCATCATAGTCTAGCTCGGGGGTGGCTAGTGGTAAATCCGTCAGGACTGACTGAGGCTATGGTTGGGTGGAAATGGGCACCCCTTCTAGTAGTCGCTTCATGTTATCTAATTCTGATAAKTTTTTCCATACTTTATGCGTTGAATTGGGAATTAATGGTTGCATGCATGCATTTACATATCTATAAATGGTTTCTGCAYTGAAAAGGTTAAATTATGTATAAACGTTGGCTTCCTTGAGGAATTTTGCTTCTTCTTTTCCTAAATGCTCCATTTGAACTCTCGAAGGTGTTTTCCCCATGGAGATACCTCACAGCTCTAGAATCAAAGCAAGCCTCTTGGAACTTCTACAGTCTCGGTAACCTCATGAGTTTACACCACCCTGTTTCATAATTTAAGGTTCTACGAATTAGGAAAGCATTTCCTTCAAACTAGTAGCCCGAGAGACCTTGAACTCACACCCACGACCTTAACTAAAACCCAGCTAAGAGTAGAGCTCATAACCTGAGAGTCATCTGAAGGGCCATGCGACCTAGTTCTAGGAACCCTGTGCTAAGTCCAGAAGGAGCTAGTTCATAATGGTTTCAGATTTTCGGGAGTTCAACGCCTGGAATGTTAATTTCATAATAGTCAAAGTTACCCGAACTCCCTGAGTAACAAGAGCAATATATTAATCGAGAACTTGACATAGGAGATGAATGTGAACCGTTCATCAGGAGGAAAACCTATCTCTATCATCAAATTGACTCAAATACCCATTGGAGTTAACGAATCAAACACCAACCACTCAATTAGATTGATGGTTGGGAATCATTGCGGATCATAGAGGCGAAATTAGCGAACATGCTAGTTCAAGGCCCACAATCAACCAATGTCGTTGATATCGTTGGGGATGGAAGATCAATGAACATGAGTAGACCATGTTGGGAGAGTACTTTTCATATTGCAGGGATTAATCTCTCCGATAAAGAGTGAGTACGTTGGGGCCCCGCAATCACTGTGAATCATCGATTGATGAAAAAATCGATATTGGATGGATCATGACCGTGAAAACCTAAGGGAGGTTGAAAGATGATTAGACTGGAGTGAATAGGGAATATGGCTCCCCTGACCCATCTACGTGTTAGCCCCTGGCATATGCATACCTTGCCCACATGGTTGGTGAAATGACTGGGATTTTGGGAGTTTGGGACTTTGGGACTCTAGAGGATTCGAGGTGTTTTGAAAATTCTTGAAGTGCCAAAGTATATCCATGCCAGCATAGGAAGGCATGTTGAAATACATCATTGAATCCAGAGAATAACACTTCGGAGGAACGTGAGGCATGAAGTTTCAAATTGCCAAAGTCCATCGAAACTGTCCATTGGGAGGAGGACGCGTGGCGCTCAATCTATAACTTCGGGTATGGAGTACTTCAGAGGGAAAAGGAATTGGAATGTTTGAAACTCCTGAATGCCAAAGTCTTGAAGTGGATCACAATCTTCGATCATGAAGGGACACGTGGCTCTCGATTTGTAACTCCGGGTACAAATTAATTCGGAGGAAAAAGGTGTTGAAATGTTTGAAACTCCTGAACGCTGAAGTCCTGAAGTGGATCACAGTCATTGATCACGAAGGGATGCGTGGTGCTCAATCTGTAACTCCAGGTACAAAGTACTTAGGAGGAAAAAAAATGCATTGAAATGTTTGAAACTCTCGAAGACCCAAAGAAGATCACAGTGGTCTATCGCGAAGGGACACGTGGTGCTTGATCTATAACTTTGGGTACAAAGTAATTCAGAGGAAAAAGGAATTTAAACGTTTGAAACTCTCAAACACCAAATTCTTGAAGTGGATCACAACCGTCGATCGTGAAGGGATGCATGGTGCTCGATCTATAACTCCGGGTACAGAGTACTTCGAAGGAAAAAAAGCGTTGGACTATTTGAAACTCCCAAATGTTGAAGTCCCAAAGTGGATCATAGCCGTCGATCATGAAGGAATGCGTGGCGATCGATTTGTAACTCTGGGTACGTTGTAATTTAGAGGATAAAAGGCTCCAGAGTGTTCGAAATTCCCAAACACCAAAGTCCTGAAGTGGATCACAGTCGTTGATCATGAGGGACACGTGACACTCGATCTATAAATATGGGTACATAGTACTTCGGGGAGAAAAGGATTTGGAGCATTTGAAACTCCCAAACGTTGAAGTCTCGAAGTGAATCAGGGCCGTCTAAATCCATGAGGACACGTGATGTTGGATTGTGAACTTCAAAGATTTTCCACTCCATAGGATTCACATGGTGGTTTTCTTGGCGTATGGTCATAGCCCGCAGTCATATGAAAGTATAGAGGGATGGAAGAACCCAAATAATTTGGGAGAGGATATCTACTCACTCTGAGCTCAGTTCAGAGCATGGAAACCATGGCTGGAAATCTCTGGAAGAGAAAAATGGAATAGAGATCCTGAATGAGGGTATTGATTTTCTTAAGAAGAACAAAATTTTTACACTGCACCATGGGTATGTTACAACCCTTGAGTTAGGGTAACACCATATATTAAACCTTAAGGAAGGATAAAACTCCTCAAGAAATGCTTGATACATTGACAATATTCTTCACTATGTTTCATTACATTGCTTATACTTCTTTATATAGCTCTATCTATCACCTAGGAACCTTAGAGAGAGCCTTCTCACATTTATTACATTTAACTACCATAGTGAGCCTTTATTAATATAGTGGAACTAGTCCACCTTACATTGAATGACCACATTCTCATATATTAAATGAATTCCAATAATAATACATAACCACATTCCCATTGGGTACCTCCCTAGGTACCCCATATTACCTCCCTAGGTATACTACATTCCATCCCCCTTCACATGTTTCATCCTCGAAACACGAGAAGAAACCATACAATATGACCGGCTAAGCAATGCATCCAAATGGTACCAAGCACAACCATCCATCCATCCTAATGGAAGTTGAACATGATGTTCATCTGCTGCCTTGCCACCCTGATATTTCTCTGCATCATGCCGAGGTTTCCATGGGATTGTTTCTCAATCCCGATGTCTTCCTGCTGTGATAATAGTCCTCCATGCACCTCTTGATCGGTTTCCTTTCTGGTTCTCTACTGGTGCATAAGTGTGTTGATACTCACACCCTTGCTTTGATGACTTTTGTTTCTCTAAATGATGTGGATGGCGATATACAACAACTGTAGGAATATGTTTTTTTTTTGTCAAATCTGCAACACATTGTGCCTTTGATTCAATGACCTCCTTAGCTTCCTGACTGTGTCCTTCTTGTGGTTGTGATTCATCTCTTGTTGTAGAATCTACCTCCAATTCAACTTCAGAATCTACAAGAACTGCTTTGTTGGCCTCTATGGGCCCATGTTTCTTATTAAGAGACACATCCTGCGATGTGATTTTCTTTTTCTTGTACCACAACTTCAAAAACTTCTTTTGCACATTAATATTAATGGTACCCATTGATTCTATCCAAGGATATCCCAAAATAATATCCACTTCATCCATATCCATAACATAAAAATATGAATGCAACACATATTTCTCCATACCGAGCTTCAAATATTTAAAAATTTGAACATTTTTACCCTCAAACTGTGTGATGTGGATATTCTTTGCAGGAATTTGCAATCTATTAACCAACTAAACATTGATAAAATTTTGTTGGCAACTAGGGTTAATAAAAACAATTACATTTTATTTATGAATACATCCATGAACCTGTAATATAGATTTTCCACATGAAAATAAACTCTTGGTGATGTATTTATCCTTACACTTCATATGAGACCATTTTTCTAAAAACACTTTTTCAAATTCTTCATCAGAGAGAGCCATCATTTTTTCATAGTCAAGTGACCTCCACCAAAGGGCCGCATCACCTCGTAAGCGTATCGAGACTATACCTTTCCAATTTTTCCAAATTGACTTCTCTGCTTTTAAAATTTCTTCAATACTAGGGCCATCATATTTTCCAGTAAATGAAATCTTTCTTGGGATAATTCTTCAACAAAAACTAGGGTTAAAAATAAATTGCTGCAGAAAATTGTGGCTTTTTCCGAAAAACCCTGAAAACTATTGAATTTAAAATGCTCATAAATTTACTTCCCAGATTGCATTTCATATTATTTTGTTTTTTAAATTGGGTGTTTTTTTGAGAGGAATTAAAATATCCAATTTGTTTTTCCAAATTCAGCTAAAAAAACTTCAGATTTGAAACTAAAGTGCGCCACCCTTTTTTTCCTAGAAACAATCTGAAAAAAAGAGCCAAAAATTATCCCTTTCTTTGGCCAAGGAAAGTGCTTTGATACCATTTGTTAAGTGCCTGAATATATCTGAAGATAAATATCAAAATAAACCCACAATATCAACAAGAATAATCCAAACCATTCACCAAACACTGAACACCGAAAATAGAGAAAACCCTTGAGGTAGGGTAACACCATATATTAATCCTTAAGGAAGGGTAACACTCCTCAAGCAATACTTGATACATTCACAGTATTCTTCACTATGTTTCATTATATTGCTTATACTTATTTATATAGCTCTATCTATCTCCTAGAAACCTTCTAAAGAGCCTTTTCACATTTATTACATTTAACTACCATACTGGGCTTTTATTAATATAATGGACCCAGTCCACCTTACATTGAATGACCACATTCACATATATTAAATGGCTTCCACTAATAATACATAACCATATTCCAATTGGGTGCCTCCCTAGGTATACAACATTCCACCCCCTTCACATGTTTTGTCCTTGAAACACGAGAATAAACCATACAATATGACCAGCTAAGAAATCTAGCCAATTGGTACCAAGTACAACCATCCATCCATCCTAATGGAAGTCGAACATGATGTCCATATGCTGCCTTGTCACCCTGATCTTTCTATGCATCATGCCAGGATTTCCATCAGATTGTTTCTTGATCCTGATGTCCTCCTACAGTTCTAGTAGTCCTCCATGAACCTCTTGATTGGTTTCCTTTCTGGTTCTCTGCTGGTGCATAAATGTGTTGATACTCACGCCCTTTCTTTGGTGACTATTTTTTATATAAATGATGTGGATGGCGATATACAACAACTGTAGGAATTTGTTTTTTTTCGTCAAATCTGCAACACAATGTGCCTTTGATTTAATGACCTCCTTAGCTTCCTGACTGTGTCCTTCCTGTGGTTGTGCTTCATCTCCTGTTGTAGACTCTACCTCTGATTCAACTTCAGACTCCACAAGAACTACTTTGTTGGCCTCCATGGGTCCATATTTATTATTAAGAGACACATCCTACAATGTGATTTTCTTTTTCTTGTATCACAACTTCAAAAACTTCTTTTGCACATTAATATCAATGGTACCCACTGATTCTATCCAAGGATATCCCAAAATAATATCCACTTCATCCATATCCATACCATAAAAATATGAATGCAACACATATTTATCCATACTGAGCTTCAAATCTTTAAAAATTTGAACATTTTTACCCTCAAACTATGTGATGTGGATATTCTTTGCAGGAATTTGCAATCTATTAACCAACTGAACATTGATAAATGTTTTTTGGTAGCTAGGGTTAATAGAAACAATTACATTTTATTTATGAATACATCCATGATCCTGTAATATAGATTTTCCACATGAAAATAAACTCTTCATGATGTCTTTATCCTTACACTTCGTATGAGACCATTTGTCTAAAAACACTTTTTCAAATTCTTCATCAGAGAGATCCATCATTTTGTCATAGTCAAGTGATCTCCACCAAAGGGCCGCATCACCTCGTAAGCGTATTGGGACTATACCTTTCCAATGTTTCCAAATTGACTTCTCTGCTTTTAAAAATTCTTCAATAATAGGGCCATAATGTTTTCCAGTAAATGACATCTTGCTTGAGATAATTCTTCAACAAAAACTATGGTTAAAAATAACTTACTGCAGAAAATCATGGCTTTTTTCTAGAAAACCTTGAAAAACTACTGAATTTAAAATACTCATAAATTTACTTCCCAGACTCTGTTTCAGATGATGTTTTTTTGAAATTGGGTATTTTTTTGAGAGGAATTAAAATATCCAATTTTATTTTTCCAAATTCAGCTCAAAAAAATTCAGATCTGAACTTGAAGTGCACCACTTTTTTTTTATCTAGAAAAAATATGCAAAAAAGAGCCAAACATTCTCCCTTTCTTTGGCTAAGGAAAGTGCTCTGATACTAGCTGTTAAGTTCCTGAATAGATATAAAGATAAATATCAAAATAAACCCACAATATCAACAAGAATAATCCAAATCATTCACCAAATACTAAACACTAGAAATAGAGAAAACCCTTGACGTAGGGTAACACCATATATTAATCCTGAAGGAAGGATAACACTCCTCAAGCAATGCTTGATACATTCACAATATTCTTCACCATGTTTCATTACATTGCTTAAACTTATTTATTTAGCTCTATCTATCTCCTAGGAACCTATTAGAGCCTTCTCACATTTATTACATTTAACTACCATAGTGGGCCTTTATTAATATAGTGGACCTAGTCCACCTTACATTGAATGACCACATTCTCATATATTAAATGGCTTCCACTAATAATACATAAACACATTCCCATTGGGTACCTCCCTAGGTACCCCATATTACCTCCATTGGTAAAAAATTTCTAAGTGTGGGAATTATCCAAGAGAAATCATCGAGGGTCGATGGTCTGGTCAACCGAAATGATGAAGAGTTCGGTTTGGCCAAAAGACATATTTGACGACCGACGACCGATGGTTGGGCATCGACTAGATTTGGTAAAATATTTTTAGTCGCCAAGGAAAATCACCGATGGGACGATGATCAGGCATTGGATAATTCGATGAAGTGTTTCGAATCAAGAAATATAATTCGCTGATGACTGATGGGACGATGGTCAGGTGTTGACCTATTTGGCAAGGTGTTTAGGTCATCCAAGAGAAATAACAGATGGCTGATGGAGAAAAGAGGGTGATGATGTGTCATGCCATGTCAACATCCATGTGTCATACCACATCAACATCTATGTGTCATGCTACATCATATAATTTGAAACCTTAGGATGATGCGTCATGCCACATCATCATCCACGTGTCATGCCACATCATCCAAGAAGTGGCCAATGACCGATGGTTGGGTCGGTCTAATTGGGGAAGTGTTTTTGACAGTCAATGGGGATTGACGATGACCGATGGGCCGATGGTTAGGCATCGACCAAATTAGTGAGTAGTTAAATTCTCCAAGGTAAATCGATGATAAATGACAACTGATGGTTGGGTCGACTGGTTAAGAGATGTAGTGTGAATTAGTTTCCAAAGGAATGGACTAACGATGGATGGTCGGGTTGGAAGTTTGGGCGAAATGTTGTGTGTGTATAAAGGAAAGCGCTGATGTCCAATGGATCATGGATCAACGAATCAGATTCCATATGATTTGAGATCAACAAATCATATTTAAAAGGCTATTATAATAGAAAAACAATCAGTTTTATGCAAAAATTTGTGGTTTTTGAAGGTCATTAACTTGCAGGGCATTTTTGAGGGCCTAAACGACGTTTTTATCCAACCAAAACCCATGTTAACGTAGTGTACCTAGAGTGTAACGAAGTACACTCTATGCTTGAAACTCAAATAAAAGAACTCGGAGAGAGATTTCCAATGAGATAAACTATTCACAAAACAAAGATTGCATGAGAAAGTTACATCCAAAACAATAGGGGTAAACTTTTGGCACTAGTTTACTTCGAGAGGGAATAAATCTTTGCTTAGCAGTCCATTTGGGGCACATGAGTAGTAAAGGGAAATATTATGATCCATATAAGATAAACATGGATCCATATTTAGGATCTGGGTATGTTAAAATGTGCAGGAATAAAAATAAGTCTCCTATAGCATACATGGGTAAATTGGGTAAAACAGCCTAAACTTCTCGGGACCATACTTTTAGCTCGGAGCTTGGATTTGAGAAAATGAATAGTCATTGGAAAGATATTGAGGAGGAGAAGAAATTTATCAACCCATAATTTTTATTTGGGAAATAACATGTTTCCCGAAGTTAATAAAGAGTTTTCTGTATCAGTAAATGAATGGAGAATTGCAACATGTGGATGTTGTAGTTTTTTGCTCAGAACTTAGATTGAGGCCTGAGTACAGCCGTTGGAGAGATGTTTTAGAGAGGAATGCATATAAGGAATTGGATTTTTGATTTGTTTCATTATGTGCTTCATAAATTGGGATAAATAATGACCCGCATCATTAATTGACAAAATTTCTATACTATGCATAATTCTAACAAAAATGGTTGTTTGCACATGGTGCAAAATTAGAGGTATAATCAGATAAATTCAAGCCTAGGATTGAATATTAGAGTAATTAAAACTTGGAATATATTGTAGAAGTTGGTTGAGGAAATAAAGAGCTACACAACAAGTAACATAAAGTGGAATTGGATTCCAAGAACCATGTAATTACTCAATGCAAATATTTTTCCAAATAGTGTCAAAGTTTGGAGACGATAGAGGTGAGTGCCAAAGGTGATTTTTTGTTTAAGGAAGAGTGTATATGCCCATGCTATACCTATTTATAATACTAGAGGCACACTTGAAGTGCAATATTGATGCAGGAACATCACCGACATCAAGCGAGCCAACGCAGAAGTAATCAGACAGTTGAACAAGCACCAACACACATTTTGAAATTGCCTTGAAGTTGTTGCACCATATTAAATGAGCCATTAAGATGAGACACACTTCTATTATGTAATTGAACCTTGAGCCTTTATCTCTCGTCCTTAGTAGGTAGGAGGCATTTAAAATAGTTAATGCAAGTAGATAGAATTTAATTCTAGATTAGACTGTTTGAGAGCGCAAGAGGGAAATGAGATATAGACACCCTCATTGTGCATTGTAACATTATTCTAGAAAAGGAAGAGCAAGAGAATGCAAAGAACTGTGTAAGAACACCCATGTATAGATATTTGGATTAATAGAAAGCTTTGATTCAAATTCATGGTTTGTGTTGTTCTCTGTGTATTAATGTTATGCTCATGAATGTTTGCTTTCTGATTACATTTGCTTTGATATGTTGTGTATATGATTTCATGTTCTAAGTTGACGTCTGAAAGGAAGAGGGAATAGGTTTCAATTGTTTCTCTATCTGAGCAAGAATTCCTGCAAGGAGTGCAGTTGAAGTGTCCGCAAGGAGTGCGTTGATAGAGGGTTCAGATAGGTAGCCTTTGTTCTCATTTCCACGGAAGTGCAGTTGGCCATAGGAGCCATGCAAGGAGTGCACAGGCAAAGTAAAGTCTCAGGGTTGTGAACCTGAATAAGGTGTGAGAGATTGTTGCTGTAGGAGTGTGCAGAGTCGAAGGTATTCAACACTTGGAAGTGTCTGAGAGTTGCTGCAAGGAGTGCGCCAAGACTCTTTCCTAAGATTTTGAGTTGGGAGAAAGCTCAAGAGGGATAAAGCCTTTGAAGCTATTGAAGGTAGCACAAGATATTGGTGCACATCGAGTGATTAGAAGGCATTTGGAGTTGTGGCATAAGTGGTTAGATCCAGGAAAGAGTCCTTGGTTTCCTTCGTAGAAATCATCAAGGGGAAGAAGTTGACAGTCAGGAATCTGTGGGGAGGATTAGCGAAACCCTGCCAGTCGTCAGATCTTCTAGAGAAGCAAGGAGGTTACAGTTGCATCCGGAGTTCAAGCTCAGGAGATTATTGATCGTCAGATCTCATCCAAACACCTGTTAGCCATTGGATTGACCAGGAGTCGCACGGAGTTTAAGCTTCGTGAACGGGATGAGGAAAGTTTCGACGAGGGCCGTGGCGATCAGGATTTCAGCATTCGTGAAATCGGGAATCACGAGGATGAGTGATTGGGAATTTTCATAGTGAAAGTCCCAGAATCAATCAGGGCCGTTCATTTCTAGAGGACGCGTGGCAACCATAGAGGCTATCAGGGGAAATCCCAACAGGGAAGCCTGATCGGCATATTGGGATTCAACATTTCGTGAATCTTGAAGACGAGGCAATCGAAGCATTTGAAATCGCGAATCGGGAAATAGCGAGGAGCAGCGAGGGCTGTCCATCCTTGAGGACGCGTGGCCGAGATCGAAGCCTTCGGGAAATTCCCTGAAAGGAAAAGTCAATTGTCGGGAAATCGAGAGTCGAGGAATCGGGAATCCTGTGGACAATAGGCCAATACATATTGACACTCGAAACCCCAAATCCCGATAAGAGATAGGATTGTGGTCATATAAGGCAGGGTCGTGTGGACTGAGAGCTTAGCCAGGAGGGGCTGAAGCAAAAGGGAAGCGCATCAGGATATCGGAGATCGAGGATTCGAGGAAGCAAGTGTTGGTGACATCGGGGATTGGAAAACCCCGAAACCCAATTGTTATTTTCTATTGAGAACGAAGAAGCACTCAAGCTTAAGGGCTGTAATGAGAAGGACAGACCTATGGGTCAAATCTTAATAAGGATTCCAGAGGAGAATCAAAGGAGCCACTCTGGCTCGAGGGTAATTTAGAATGATCCTTAAGACCGGGAGGTCAGCACAGAGGTCTYTGTCGAGGCAGAGGGTGCAGTCTGCGTCAAATATTTTGAAAAATAAAGAGAGATTGAGCTTACTAACAGGGCATTGTTAACATGCAGAAGAGCACTCTGTAGATAGTGTTGTGTGAAATATTTCTAGAAAGAGGATAAGATTCCACAATTGATAATTGTATGGGTTTGTTCTASATTAGTTATAAGGTCCATATGATAGGAAATTAGGTCAATCTTGTACAATTGTATGAATCATCAAAGAGATGAAAAAGGAAGTGCAGGGCTGCAGAGCAGGTGATGCAAGGTCAAAAAAGATCTAAAGAAGAACATGTGAATGTTAGTATTTAGCTGCTATAGATCCCAAATGGTTTACAAATTAAAATCAATAGAGATTATTACATAAATCATGAAGATCATAAGTGAGAAATGTCATTTCATGCACAGGGAGTTAAGAAGAACTCCATAGCCTCAAAGGTAGAAATATAGTGAAGGCTACAAAATCTTGCTGCAAGAGAAGGAGAAAGGATATCATAAGATGAGGTGTGAATCATGAGTGGATGAGTCATATCTATGCACAAGCATGGGAATTCAAGAATAAGGAATTGTTATATATGATCTAACTACTTTTTGTAACCCAAGTAATAAATTTGTCTCTATTTATCATAGTTCCCAACAAAATTGGGATACATACGAGAATAGGGGAGTGTAGCATTCCAATTGGAGAAGAGTGGTATTGAATGGCCAAGAAGTGCTTCACAATGAACCACTCAATGAAGTGAAGAGAGATATTTAAAATTGGGAAAAGCCATGGATGGAAAGAGCATTAGAAATATGACATAAAAGAAAATATTTCATAATGTTGAAATGTCAATCAATGATAATGGTATTTCAATACCAGTTTGGTCGAGGAAATGGGGAGTGGATAATTAGATTGCAGATCTAATGTTTAGTTGGAATAGTGCATGTTAGAACACTATGAATATTTCTAATTTATCCAAAATATGTTGGGATATGATTCGTTGCATAAAATAAGTAGTTGTGAGATGGAAATACTAGTGGATCTAGTGGTTGGAAATGTGGAATGGCCAAGTGGGGGCTTGGCTAGTAGGTGTAGAATATGGGCTAGTGGTGCACAGTTGAGCAAAATGACAATGCATAGGGTAGAAGGATTCTACAAAAATTAAGGACAACCATATACAACAAACAAGCTAAATAGTTAATTAAATATGAAATATATATGCATTGGAGTGCATGATAGAATTGATGCATGATGCATACAGTAAAGATAGAATGCATGTGCATGAAATATGCATGGAATATCAAATGATTGGTGCATACTGATGCACATTTGTGCATGTGGACATGCCTGAACATGCTGGTGGCATGAGTATAGAGTAAGAGTAGT
>JASDQU010241850.1:28614-46036 GCA_032191745.1 Picea mariana | reverse complement strand
AGTCAAGAAAGCAAGGAAGAAAAGGAAATTCGAGTAGAGAGGGGAGACAATTTTTACAGATAGATTTTGGACAACAAGAGGGGAGATAAGTGCTAGGAAGAGAACCAACCATGTTGTGCTTGAAGGTAGCCATTGTTGGGATATGTGTTATGCTTGAAATGAGGCCTATGTGCCTGTAGTACATTTTCCTATTGAGAAAGTGACTCAAGATCTTGGTAAAGGTTTCTGAGAGAACTCCTTGGGCAACTATGAGTTCTTGAAGGTCCCTAGTTGAGAGTTCCTAGCCAACCGATTGCACTAGGGGCCCTACTAAATGAATGATACAACTTGARGGACTATGAGTAGTGAAGGTGGTGCATTCCTTGGATAGTGCAGTTTGTGGGGAAAAGAGAGAGATGCAAGATTGGAATTGCTATGGGAGTAGGACCTGGGTTACGAGGCTGTTGTGTGTGGAGAGTGGAAATCTAGTGGGCTAGATATCCTTGTGGACTCATATCCTCAACTCAAGGGTGGCCTTCTGTTGAGAGAAAATGAAAAGCAACACTTATGGATGGGAGGTTCATGCTTCATATGCAACCAATTGGTTAATTGTTAATAGATAAGTATTTATGTTATGTTCTTATCTTATTCCATTGTGTAAATAGTTTATTTGAATGCTGTGTGTTTACTTTTTGCTTGAACAATTGCATTCAATTTTTAAATATATGTTGTTAGATTCATGTATAACTGTGTTATCAGTTAAATGGTTAAATATGTGTGTAATCTTTAGCTCGTAAGCTACCTGGATTTTATTAAGTAGAAAATCTTAATTTTAATGTGTATTTTGCATGTAATGATACT
This sequence comes from Picea mariana, assembly GCA_032191745.1. Classification (NCBI taxonomy): domain Eukaryota; kingdom Viridiplantae; phylum Streptophyta; class Pinopsida; order Pinales; family Pinaceae; genus Picea; species Picea mariana. The sequence continues at coordinate 45,196 of JASDQU010241850.1, read as the reverse complement.
CAAAAAGAGGCTAGGTATGTTACATAATGTATTTCAAATTTCCAACAACTGATTAAAACAACCAACCATTGATTAAAATGTCCAACCACTCATTAAAATACCCAACAACTGATTAAAATGTCCAAAAACTAATTAAAATGTTCAACCACTCATTAAAACACCCAATCACTGATGGACAAGTACAACCACTCATTAAAATGTCCAGGGAGAGAGACATTGGAGAGTATAAGATATGCGCATCTCTTACGACCTCATGGATGAGAGTAAGCGACTCAAGGAGATCAATTTTCCCTAGACAATGGGAATTGATTTAGGGACATATGGATTTTTCTTAGACAATGAGAAATTGAACAAACAATTTTTTTTTGACTTAGAGAGAGAGTGTGTGCATGGCTCTATGGAAGAGGAACACACCTAAATGAGAGAAATTGTAGCCTGGAGGAGTGATAAATTTTCCCAATAGTTTCAATAGTCACTAGCTTGCTATTCTTTAGGCACATAATTGTTGGGTATGTGTTATATTATTTACATGAATAGACCTAGTGTCTACGTTGCATCGGGCATGCAAGGGGGTGAAAAGGGATGGGAGGTCTTGTTTGGGGTTCAAAGGAAACACCCTAGAGTTTTTTTGGCGTTTTTTGTGTCCGTTTTTAGCTCTTTTTTGGCACATCATTATCGTCAATGGTTTTCTAATTTTGGTTAAGGAATTAGGGTTTTTGACTAATATGGGTAAATTTATTAGGGGTTTTGGATGCCATGGGATCACATATATATTGTATTGTAAAATTGAAGACATATKATTAATTTAATATTAGAGGTGCAATTCTAAACAAGTTGYTGGTTTTGCTAGTTTGGGTTTCCAGGTTAAACTTTTCGTGTAATGTGTGTGTGTGCCATTGTATTTTTTCTATTTTCATTAAGAAAATCATTTGGAATAATTTATTGTACAAGTTTAAAATCTACAATAATTAGTAATTTAGCTAATGCTTTGCAACAACTCTTCAATCCACACACTCCATATATTCTAGACTTGGAATGGATGGCTCAGGCTCTCTAACTGTTGTCTTTCATTGATTTTATACATGTGTTTGTACAACAACGTACAAATTTCTATGAGAAGGTGTTATCCCAAACAACTCTGATGTAGTTAATAGAACCATAAACAAATCTTCATTTACAATATATTTTCATTGAATTAACTATCACTGCGAGTGATTGCATTTTACTGTGCATATTTTAACACATTAAATAGAATGAATAGATATTAGAGTATGGTTTTGTGCTAAGCACTCTTATAATATGAAATAAAAAAAAATAGATACATCAAGCAACCATAATGAAAATAAAAAAATTACCCTAGAAACCCAAATGAGAAAACCAACCTCGAATGGGGGCTCAATATTTAATTTTGGTGATCTCTAGTACAAGCAACTCTTAGTTCTGTATGCATATTCCTCTCCTAGTTAGTTGTTGATCTAAATGACTGTTTTACGGTATTAAGATCAACCCAATGAGGATATGAATCCCCCTACATTTTTATAGAGGTGGTACTCCTCTTTGGATGAAAGATTGGAAGATTGGTTGTATGGTTTTGCAATGAATGTAAAGGATGAATGCTAAAGAGAAAATATTGAGAGATCTTCCAAGAAATATTATATATACAAATGTACAATCCCTTATATAGAGTTATACAAATATACATAATATCATTTAGAGAAAATATAAGATAAATTGTGTCAACAAAGATTTGTTTCTACAAGGTTTTGGAGTCTCCATTCAACTGGCATTCTTTCTTTCTTGTAAGATAAAATGAACTCAGAATCTACTATTACTTTCGCAAGATGAAGAAATGAAATGTCTTCAAAGAACTTTAAATTATAACTTCATTACAATCCAAAAATTATTTTGATAGAAAATACATTTGAAATCACATGCTTTCAACTCCAGTAAGAGAAATCACTAATGTAGTGCCCCAAGTAGTTCTTTGCAGGAAAATTTTATAAAATATCCCAATATGACCTGTTTAATAATATCAGAAACAAGAGAGATGAAACAACCTCTACAAAGTATTAATGACGACTAATAAATTGAATGAAATAACAACTACATTTTTACAAGAAGGGATCTTGCTCCTCTTGACCTGAAATATTACAATATGACTGAAGATTTCAAAGAAAGAACTGCTCAGACCAAAATCTTCTTGTTTTGATTACATTCATGGAAGATTTGATGAAAATAAACAGAAAAGAAGAATATGTAGAGAGACAAAGATTTATTAGGCTAGTTTAATGAATCTTGGAGATATAAAACTTTTCTTCTTGTAGAATCTTCACCACTGTAGAAACTTTTGACTGGCAACCCCATGATAATGCCTTCTCTTGTCCTTTTAAAATATGCTTTCAATGTTCTTGAAGTAGTTAGGGTTTGCCTTTTTAAGACTTTCCACCATTCCTTTTGGAGTAAATATATTTTAATTAATGATTTATTATATTTTCATTAATGACTTTAGGTCATTGAAATTCGTGCCTCCAAGTAGGTCCCACTTATTCCTTTAATAAAATTTATTTAATAAACTTTATTTTCAAAATTTTCAATTTGAATTCCTTTAACAAAAGTGGATTGTGTTTTTCTTTTTTGAGTAATATATTTTCCATTTAAACCATGGGAAACATTCCATATGAAATATTCATCATCTCAACTTTCCAATGAGTCTTCTTGAGCGCAATTTGGAGTTCTGGATCTCAAGATATGACCTCGGGAAGTTGAGGTTCCAAGAAGATCTATCAACAAGGCATCAAAATGTTGCTGACTGTTATTTAAATTTTTTGGTGGTGGTATGGCCAATTTATCCTCTTTAAACCTGTTCCACTATCTTCCTCATCGAATTACCTTTCCAATGAGGTAAATTTTTCCCCAAATGGACACCCAAATCTCAAGTTATGGCTTCTAGAAATTCGCTGCTCATCAACCGTTCATTTAACTCATGTGTTAATATTAGCCCTTGATCTAATTTATTCCACTCCACTAAAATTTCAACTTCTTTAAATTTATATCCCACATGAATTTTGTTCAAGATTTTTTAAGTGTTTATAATGAAAAGTTTACCATAGTACTCATGTGGAATGAAGAAGACTATAGAGACTTTGGTGTAGCTCTCGTGCGAAAATTTCATGAATTAATAAATTTTTGATGACCTAGTCAAAGTCCAATCATAACTTGGTCAATACCCATGTCATAACCATGTGTCACCCGTAGGTTGGTCCATGTCACCCCCACATGTCATAGTATGGTAGGTCCATGAAAATGGGGAAATAAACTTATGATAGGAAATACTATTAAAAAATTAAATGTAGGGTTTGTGGAGTTACGTGAATGTGGAGGTAAAGAAGGTTGTGAAAATATAGAAAATGGAAAATGGAAATATGAAAAAATGAAATAGGAAAATTAAAATGGTAAGTGGACAATGAGAATGAAAACAATCTAAGTATGGAAATGGGTTAAGTATGTACATAGTTAAATGTGGAAATGGTTAAGTATGGAGGATAGTAAGAAGGGAGAGTAGAGTGGAAATAAGGAAAAATGGATAAGTATGGGACAAGGCCATTATAAGGGTCATGGAAGTGAGAGGGTCATTCTGTAGAACGAGATACCATGGACTTGCAAACCTAGAGATGTATGGAGAAAGGGTGAGGAGGTCCGCACCAAAATGAGAAATATGAATAAGGGAATTGGGGTGAGTGATCCCACAAAGAATATGAGACTAAGAATGGCATGAAGAAACAAGAAAATGAGAATAAGTGTGGTTCCAAGAATCTAATCGAGGTTCCAAGAAAATCTTAGTTCTGATAAAAATTAACTGTGTTGCACATGGAAAAAGTACTCTTCAGGTGATTAGACAAAAATATGGATATCTTGAGCATACAAAATTAGATTTTGAATATGAAAAGTGTGTGACAAAGATGAGACTGAGGGCTACATAATGAACTGATATTTTTTCAAAATTTCCTTCTTTTGATATTGATTTTTTTTCATTCCAAGAGTGGGAAATCTAGTTGATCAAATTTTTTGATCAACACTAGTGTTGATGCCTGGAAACATTCCTGACAAACAATGTGGAGAAATCGCTCGATCAAGGCCCCAATAGGCCTATACTCATTTGGGATGGTGATCCTCACTAGTATGTGGTCTCAATTTCCACTAAGGGGATTTTCTCCTCGAAAGGAGACTTACGTCAAATATATTCCAAGTTACTATGCAAAAGAGGAAAGAACTAATTTAACTCTATTCTAAAGCTACACTATCCTAACTGGGATATAGAAGTCGTTCGTAGTATCCTAGTTAGGAGAAAGAAGAATAAAAAAAACTTGAACATGAGATAAATGTATGCTATCAAGCTATAGAAGTATTTCATACAACTTGATAACAATTAAAACAAATGCATGTTAGCCTTAACTCAATAAATAGTTACCAAGAAAAGACAAATATGCATAATCATGCTCAACATAGAGGATAAGCCAAAATTGAATATGAGATAAAAGTAAGTTGTCAAGCTATGAACATAGTTCACATAACAAGGCAACAATTAAGTAAAACACATATCAATGATTTACTTAGTAAATAGTTACCAAGAAACACGAACATGTATACTCAAATTCAATGAATGACAAATTATTACCAACTATGAAATATAACTTATCATTAGTTTTAAAAAATCATAAATTTGCATATTTTAACAACAATGCAAAATGGACAAAATCATACCTATCTAGAACAGAATAAGTCAAAGGAGAAAGATGCCTTTCATTATAATAAAAAAAATGACAATATTACCAAAACTGAATATAATTAAAAGACTTCAGAGCCTTCAACCAAGTACTCTAAACTTGATAATAGTGCATGTTAGCGCTAGAAGATGGTCTCTGATTGCTGGGAGGGAATTCCTAGCACATATTAGTTATTGCAATGGTTTTCTATGGTGGAAGGTGGACCAGGTATATCTGGTGAGAAAGGAGAAGGGAAAGGTATATCCATATGTTTTAAATATGGATTTAAAACATATGCTGATCAGTGATCGAGGTCATTGGGAAAGGAGTCTCTTGACATATTTCATTGATCAAAGGAAATCAAACCAGTTATTAGACATGCATGGTTAAAGCATAAGTAGGTAGAATAATAAAGAGAAAAAATATGGAAAACACATGCTTCACTATAAGCTTATAGAAGAATCAGATTAAACATAAATTCTTTCTGAAAATGAATACTAGATATCTAAATGAACTTTACTGAAATTAAGTAAGCACACTAAGATTTTAATGTACAAGAAATCTGTAGTGCATCAATTCCATTCAAATAAGAATAAGGATAAATAGTAATGCACAATAGAAGATACAGATTAATAAACTTGGTTCTCATATATCTCGGATGTTGATATACAAAAAGGAATACTACCCCCAGTCTAATATTTGAGAACACAGTTCTCTGCCTCAATATCCCTCTCTTGGGCCTCCTAATTCTTTTATTACATTTCCCAAAGATAAAATATATAAGCATTGCAATAAGTTATCCTTGAAACTTTTTAGGAATAATATTTTATCACTAAATTAAAAAAACGAAACAAATCTCTGATCAATCACGAGAAATTTGGAGTGTTAGAATTGATTCCTCAAAATATGTTGAGTGCTCTCAAATTTGGATTTGATCCATTGTTGACTGCCAAGTTTGAGGTCTTGAATGCTAAAATTTCCATCTGCTCTGCCACCTATATTATTGAAGGCTCGAATGTTGCTTAAAATATGTTTGAAATACGTGAATATTCTAATTCTACCACATGCACATTCAATCCATTTAAATATGGAATTGACTAAAAAAACACCATCCCTTTGAATCTAGAAATTATTAACTGCTGATTTTCCTCCATCACATTCGTGATTTGATTTATCAACATTTTCTCTACCACCTGTGTTTACTATGTGTGATATTACACCCTCCAAGTGTGTATAGACCTTATCTTAGCATGAAAGATAACTTTCTCCGCAACCACCAGAAGGAAGTTTCTTTGAAATAAGGAAATTGCAAGCCTTACGAATGTTTGAACAATTTTGATAGGTTTTTCCAGCTACCACTAACCATAGAACACCAAACCATATGTGAAACAGACTCCCCATAAGTCATACCATGAACCATCAGGCCTCTGGATGTTTTCAATGTACCGATAGGCATTTGAAATGCATGTTTCTATTTATTTGCATTGGTGTTCTGGATACAGTTTCTTAAACACTGCAAGACCTTGAATTATTGCTAAAGTGCATTCCACATAATAATATTCCATGACAACATCTCCAAATGCCTCTACAAGATTGATTATCTCTAGCCAAGTATAAGATCTTTTCAATTCATAAGTTTCAAAACCACCATTGTTATTCTACATGGAAATCATAAAACTAACACTATAAAAAATCCGTTGCAAGGGAATTGGTTTCCCCACAATGTCTTCAGGCAATGGAAACAATGATAATGCAACCTTTAGGATTTCGGAAGAGTAGTCTGAAATTGGCCAATCATGATCCTTGGTTGAGAAAGGTCAGACACCCTTAGAAATATGATGATACTATAAATTCAAATCACCTGGACAATCATCTTGAACATGTGACCTTTCTATATACATATGCACCTTATTACAAATTGGACCACAATCATCAAGGAGGTCAATCGATATAAGAGCTTAGGTAGAAAACACTGTGTCCCATAAACGACTTCCATTGTATCCCTGCATATTCATGCCATCTTCTACAACCCATAGATAGTCTACAATTCATGGAAGATGCCTTTTAAATTCCTCTGAGTTTGAACCTTCTACCCAACGCCAAATAATATTCAATACTTTTTTAATAGGGCCAATGCATAAGTGTAGGATCTAATACTTTATGAAGTTCTTCCCATAGGATATGACATTGGAAAATAAACCATTCAACAATGACACCGCAATCTCCCTGGATGGATTGGAAGAGAATAAGGGAGAAGCCAAATTTCTGGGGGAAATGTATTTTTTCCAATCCAATCAAATAATCCAAGTACTGAAAACCACATTTTTTCCCARGAAAGTATTGAAGTGGCACCACCATGATCCAAATTCCATGCATGCCATTCTTTTTTGTACTCAATGGTCACTTGGGTTTTCCCATYAGGCCTCAAACATTGGCAAGTTCTATTCTTTTTGTCCTCGATGAACTTCGATCCCAACTTGGTAACCAACACTTTACAGTGATCTAAATCAAGACCTACGTCATCAAAAATGAAACCAATATCCCTGTAGGTATTGCAAATGATCTTCTCATAGTCGACATCAGCCTTGGTGGTGATTTCAACAAAATCCACAACTATGTTCGTTTTAGTGTAAGTCTCACATTCTACCTTGGTGTTAGGGTTTTCTTTATCAATATAAAGACTTAGTATATGTGATACATGATAATTGATGGAACCCTCAAGAAACACTTGGTCTCTTCCCTTGGATTTTCACTTCACTATATTGTTGCTCCTAGGTGAGTTCATCTTCTCATCACCTTTCATTGTCATAGATTAGATACCCAACAAAACTCCTCCTTTGTTTGCAATATTTATCTTGCTGTGACTTTCACATCACCTATCATGTGAGAAATGATACTTGGTATTATTCCTCTGCGATGATGGACATTCAGGTGCTTTATTTTCCATGCAGTGGGGATATCCCACATTTCTAGGGTAAAACTTTTAGTCAACCTTTATATATATTGATAACTTGATTGCATATTGACACATTGTGCATAATTGTGACCCATGGGATTCACTGTGGGTTCTCTCTTTGGTGCTTCACACTTGGACACGGGCTCAAATATGACTTGGTTGCATTGATGGATTGGAAAATAATGACTTAGAGTTTGGATAATAAGAGTCCAATTTTTAACAAAAAATAATATAAAATATTATTTTAAAACTATATAAATAATTTTAAAATAATACAATTTTATATTAATTTTTTATAAAAAGAATCTTGGAAAGATTTGAATGATTACAAAGTCTGAATATTTATCACCTGGGACAATAATGCCTTCCATGACATAGATTTATGAGAATATAGGAAAATTTTATGCAAAGGATAGCGGGCTAGAAAAATTGACGCTTGAAGAAATGATGTTTTTTGGGTGCTACAAGAACAACAACATTCTTGCAGCAAGGCATAGTCATGAATGTAGGTTTAGGTACTAAAATTGGCTCCATCTAAGGATAAAACTTGCCTGTGAGGTGCTAAGAACAAAAAACCATTGTGCCTTCGTTTACCACTGCAACCCTGCAACTTGTTCATCATGCTTATCTAAAATGAAAATAAACCAGAGTTGAAAACCAAAAATTGCATACTGAAAAAGGCTTAAAACCAGTGTCTCCATTGGGCTATGGAGTCATTATTAACTCTATAATCCAATCTTCAACACACCAAACAAACTGAAAAGTAAAAATTAAATTCTCAAATTACGAGCTTATTCTCCTACTCTTAACCAACAGAAAACAAGATGATTATGTGTAGGTGAATTTCCAATGCAACCAAGTAATCATTCTACTCATAAAACAATCATCTTCTTTGCAGTTGAATGATAGAGTGCAGAAAAAATGAAAATTTTGCAATAGGAAATGAATTGGAAGTTCATACTTACTGCTACAATTTATTTTCATTCCGAATACTGCAACATTGGAAACTTTTAAAAATGACTCCATGTATATGGCTATGGGATCATAAATAATATGATATAATTCCAGCTGATTTGGAAACTGCTGTATGAAAGTTGTTTTGTCAAAAAAACTATGTTCTAATTTTTCTCCTTGCAACAATTCATGAAGACCACCTGATTCATATCCTTCAGGAGCGACAACACATTCTTGAAACCGCTGATGACCCTCTTGAACAAAGAACTCTTTAGCATATTGCAAAGTGAGAGTATCATGAAAATTAGAAGGAAACAAGTTACTTTCATTTATTCCAAGAGAAGAAAAAACACGTGCCATGAGATCATGTTTCTGCTGAACTGTCTCTACAAGCATCTGACTGAAACTAACATTTTTGTTCTGAACTTCATGGTTAGAGAAATGATGTAGCAATTCAAATTATTCACAAAAAATTTCAAAAAGAGATTCAACAGAAAAAATTTCTTTAAAATGAGAATGGAAAGCTGCGTGAGATTATTTCAAGGAAGAAATATTGGATCAAGGAAAGCATCTACACCATTCCCAAACATTTCCTTCCAGTGAATACCTGAACATATTTAACAAAAAATATTCATGAACAATGCCCAGTTGACGCATACATTCATGAAAGTCCAACAAATGCTTAGCAAGAATTTTCTAGTCTTCTTCCTTAAACCTCGAAAGACAACTTTCCCATTCATATTTATTAGGCATATGATTCAGAAATCCAAGTACATTTGAGAAATAAAAATTGCATACCTCTGAGCTAAAAGGGCTTCCATTGTTTTTGAAATTCTTGTTCAGTGGAGTCGCCAGTGGATTCTTTCTTCATGGAGTCGCTACGTGAAAGATTGTAGTAAAAAATTGTGTCTAACTCCTATTCACCATCAAGAGATAGAACTAATCATGTCATTCTCCCAGGGAAATATGCCTTCGTTACTTCGTTCCCTGACAACGATGCCACAAGATGTTAGCTCTAGAAGATAGTCTCTGACTCCTGAGAGGGAATGCCTAGAACATCTTAGTTATTGCAATTATTTTGTATGGTGGAATGTGGACCAGGTAGATATGGTGTTGGAATAGGGGAAAACCCAAGGTTCAAATCTTACAACGCACCAACAAGCCCTAACTACTGGCCCTTTCGGCAACACCTGCGAAGTAGATGCAGTCTCACCCAAATTAACAATAGGGGGTTTCAAGACATAGGTGCCTACAACCAGAGGAAATGTAAAGTGGATCTAGGGAAACAATACACAACAATATAGATATTATTTACCCTTCCTAAGCTTACTTCGCAAGTTATATCTATGATCTAACATAATAATGCAGTAACAATATATCCGATAGAAAATAACACAACATCAATCACAAAGAACAACAAGATATATGTGGTTCACCCTCTCCCTAGGGCTACCTCCACAGAACTGCATTTATTGATATATTATATGAAAACATATAGTTCTATATGCACACTTAGCTTGTAGATATTTCTCTCTTTCTCTTCTTCTCTCCCCTCCCTACGCACCCAGCTGTAGGGTTGATCTTCACACCTAGCTAAAGATCTTACAATACAGACTCGATACTTCTCTCAACAACAATAATCAACAATGAACAACAACAATCATAGCAACAATGAACACACTTAGAATGAAACATCCCAAGTCTTCTAGACCTTTATTTATACATTACATAGCAAAAGTCTAGGTGTCAAAACCCTAGATCCAAAACCCTAGGTGCCAAAACCCTAGGTCAACTTGACCCGTGCTTTAAGGGCTTTGCCAGCCTGTCTTTCCTTCTTTTCCACGAGGTTCTCCAAAGCACTCGTTGATGTCTTTTACCGCTTACTGAGTTGTCCATGATCCCTCTTCTTTTCTACTTTGCCTTCCTAGATCTTCTCTTCCAACGGATAACTTTTCCTTTACTTCGCTCCTTCTTTTCTTCTTCTTTAACCACTTCGACCCCTCCTTGCTTTATGTGCCTTGCACGTAGTTTGTACTTCAATTTTCTTCCTTAATATTCACTTCCTTCCATAACTGAGGGCCAACGACCCCCCAACACTCACATGTGACTCATCCCGAGTCACTGTAAGACTGGACCTTCTATTTTACTTCGACTGCAGATTGCGTGGAGTAGCCTGTGCTTTCTACTCTGTCCCTCCCATTGTGTGCAGACTGTCTTTTCTGCATCTAGTACCCAGTTTCAACTGCACCTAGTACCTATACACTTCTTCTTTACTTTTACTAAGAGTTGTGAGGCAGTTGGTTGTCATAATACAATTTCAACAGGCTCCCATTTACCAAACCTTCTTTCCATTCTTCATTAAGGGTCTTCAGCTATGCGGCTCCTCCTTTTGTAACATAGGCAACTTCAAATGGCCCTAGCCAATGTATCCTGAACTTCCCTGGATGCTTCATGAACATGCTGTCATATAACAATACCAAATATCCTTGCTTGAATGCCTTCCTCTTAATATGTCTATCATGAGAAGCCTTCTCCCTTTCTTTCTGTACCTGCTAATTAAATCCTACAATAAACATGTCTTCCTCTAGTTCCANACTTCCCTGGATGCTTCATGAACATGCTGTCATATAACAATACCAAATATCCTTGCTTGAATGCCTTCCTCTTAATATGTCTATCATGAGAAGCCTTCTCCCTTTCTTTCTGTACCTGCTAATGAAATCCTACAATAAACATGTCTTCCTCTAGTTCCAGTAACTGTGCAATCCTATCTTGAATAGCGATGGTGTCATCCATTCCTGTAAATGCTACAATTATTAAACACGGAACCAGGTATTCCATAGGTACCACTGCCTTTAAGCCATATACCAACTTAAATGGGGTCTGTGTTGTTAACTTCTTGCAAGTAGTTCTGTAGGCCCATAAGACTGCTGGAATTATTAAATCCCAATCATCTCTATTAACACTACAAATCTTAGTCAGCACTGTCTCCAATATCTTATTGAAGGCTTCGACTGTACCATTCACCTATGGGTGGTATGGAGTACTCTTCTGATGGTGAACTTCAAATTCCTGAGTCAAGGCTTCAACGGTTTTGTTGATGAAGTGTGTGCCTTGATCACTCATGAGGATCTTCGAGAATCCAAATCTGGTTATAATATCCTCAAAGATGAACTGCGTAGCTGTAAATGCACTATGGTTCTTAACTTCTCTTGATTTTTCCCATCTGGTCAAATACATTTTTGCAGTGATAATGTATCTAGCTCCTGTGCGCCTTCCTAGTGGATTAATAGGTCCCACAAAGTCAATGACTCATTTCTCGAATACTTTTAATGTTAATTGTGGTGCCAAAGGCATATCATCCCTTCTAGACGACTTCCCTACTCTTTGACATACATCACATGCTCTGTAGTATTCCTTAGCATCCTTATGTAAAGTAGGCCACCAGAGGCCTACTCTGAGAGCCTTCTGCACTGTTTCTTTCCCTACATAATGTCCTCCTATGATGCCTTCATGTGCTTCTGCAAGAATCAATGGTCTTTCTACCTTCATAACACATCTCCTCAAGATCTCATCTGGTCCCATATTATACAACTGTCTTGCTATAAGTTGAAAGTCAGATGTGCAAACTACCAACTGTTTCTTCTGAATGACTGTGTACTCACGAGGTGCCATTCATGTGGATAGGAACTGAACTATCGTGCCGAAGTGATCATCTACTTTTATGATGGCCAAAAAATATGCATATGGAAGTGTATCCTCCAGACTAGTAGGTTCCTCCCCATGTTCCAACCTGGACAAGTGATTACGTCCTTTATTTATTCTTCATGGCTTGACCACAATTTCAAAATCATACTCCTGGAATAGTAGTATCCATATGCATATTCTTTCCCCCAACACTGGCTTTTTGACTAAGTAATTCAATGCAAAGTGATCAGTGAACATATTGAAATGTCCTCCCAATAAATAGTGTCTGAACTTTTGCAGCACATATACCATAGCCAAGCCTTCTCTTTCAGTCATAGTATAGTTCCTTTCAGTTGTAGAAAGCTTCCTGCTAGAAAAGGCTATAGGGTGGTCAATGTCTCCTGCACCTGGCTGTGCTAAAACTGCTCCTAATGCAATGGACGAGGCATCGACATGGACATTGAACTCCTTACTCCAATCTGGAAAAACCAAGATGGGCGCAGTGACCATTTTTTGTTTAAGTGTGTCAAAGATCTGCTGACATTCTTCTGTCCATTAGAACTTTCTATATTTATTTAAGAGCTTCTCCATATGTGTTGTTATCTATGCATACCCCTTAACAAAATTCCTATAGTATCCAGTGTGCCCCAATGTAGTGCGCAACTATCTAACTGAAGTGGGAGGAGGTAGATCAACAATCATGGAAATCTTGGAAGGATCCACCAACAATCCCTGCTTACACACAATATTCCCTAGGATCACTCCAAAGGGTGAAAAGAAAATACACTTTTTTAGATTAAGGGAAATATGACATTGCCTTCACTTATCTAACATCAATATCAAACATTCAATATGGTCTTTCAGTATGCTAAAGACAATCCAATCATCAAAATAAGCTTCCAAGAACTTGTGTAAGAAGTCCTTAAATTCTTTGACCAGCACCCTGGAAAAGATGGTTGGTGCATTCTTCAAGCCAAATGGCATCACTATGTACTGGAAAGAACCCCATTCTGTTTCAAATTTGGTCTTATGTCGATATTCCTTAGCAATTCTGATCTGGTAATAACCTAGAAATCCATCTGTGAATGAGTAGATCTCTTGTCCTCCTACATTATCTAGAACTTCATTGGTAAAGGGTGTAGGGAATGGATCATGTAGACATGCATCGTTCATCTTTCTTAGATCTACACAAATTCTTATTTCTCCTGTCTTCTTATCTTGGACCACCATAGGGATAATCCATTCAGATTCTTCAATAGGTTCTATGATTCCTGCTTCCAACATTCTATCCAATTCGATACTAACTTTCTTCTTGTATTTAGGATTCAGTCTGTAAGGTCTCTGCTTGATAGGTCTTGCATCTGGTCTTAAGGGGATATTCATTTCTCCCATAGGCCCTTTAATTCCCTTTATGTCTGTGAAATTGGTTGGAAACAAGTCCTAATATTCATGCAATATCTCTATGATCTTGCTAATAGTAGCATCATCCCAATAGTCTCCCACATTTTCTAATTTAGGTGTTTGCTCTGTTCCAATATTAACTTTGTTAATTTTAATGGGCTTTCCAATAAAAGGTAATTCAATCCCTGGCCCTTCTATGTCTCTGTGACCTTTAGTTTCTGCAATATTTACATCTCTAGGGTCGTCATCCTCATCAACATTGATATTATAACATCCCTATAACTGTTGAAGAGATGAAATCCATTCATCTTATTCTTGCTCAAAAGGGAGGTTAGGTGCCTCCTCAAAGACCTTTTGTCTTACAATTTGTAAAGCCTGATCTACTGTAGGGTACTAACTTTCAAATAAAAATGTAACTATAAAGTTCTGAGTCATTCCATACCAGTCTGTAGTAATGAGGTGCAGTTATTCTTGAAGATACCAGTTGATAGGCATGGTATCCAAGGTGTTAATGAACTTATGCACCCACTGTTCTTTAGGAGTGTTGCTCTAGGATTCCTCACAACTTCGCATGTGGTCCTTAGGACAAATCTGACCTGTGTACCAAACTTCACATCCTTCTGCTTGGTTTGAAAAGCGCAATGTCAATAATGTGCAACACTGTGTCCACTCCGTGATGTTCCTCTTATTTTCTCACCACCATCTAGCTAGTGTGTCTTTCAAGGCTTCATCCAGTGCCAACATCCTCTGTTATACTGGTACAATTTTCTCAAATTTAGCTAGAAATGTTTCTAAGTGATTTAAACCATCAAATGTTGGAAGATTACTTACTTCTGTGCCAATCCAGTGAACTGCTCTGGTCAATCTGGCACATCGCCATATGGAGACTTCATACATTATATTCTGCCAATTTTCCAAGTCTTCCTCTGAATCTGATGAACATGCACTTTCAATTCGCCAACTGAGATTTCCATCTTTTGTAGGATTAATGTAGTCTTGTTGTCTTGCTATCAGTTTGTAGATGTTCTCTAGCTCATATGCACGATCTGCTTCTTTGATAGGTTCTATGTATCTGCAACCTTCATCTGGGTCTAGAGGTGCAATGACTTTAAGGCCATTACCCTCAAATATCATTCTTCTCTTCTTTAGGTCAACAACAGTCAAGTTGTTGAAATCCCAATCAATTACTAACAATGCAGGATACATACAACTATCATCAACAATTTCAATCACTTCGAAGTCTGAAAATGTCCTTATCCCATTGATGTTTACAGGGACATGCTCTAGTCTTCCAAAAGGGCTCATCGCTTGCTGATTAGACATCCTAAGCCTGATATGAGAGTAAATTAGTCTAGGTTTTCCCATTAGTGCCCAAGTCTACTTCATCATAACATTGACTTCTGATCCTAAGTCAAGGACCACATAGTCCACACCATAGTCTCCAATCTGAGAACTAAGGTGTAATTCCTTGTTTGTTCTTCTTTTCCTTGATACTTGGTTCACAACTCTACTCAACATAGGATCTATTCTCCCAATTTCATACTGTCTTACTAGGTGTTGTAATTATTGTACAACCTTTTCATCTTTAATCAAATTGATACATGTGTATAAAAAGTACATGATCTTGCTTACCTCTTTTCCTTTTCTAGCTAGGGTAGACTGATCAAATGCTAGTGGCATTTCACATTCCCTTACTTCTGGTTGTACCTTAGATGAAGAATCTTGTTCTCCTACAAATTATTTCCTTGCTTCCTCAAAAGTATGCATCTCCCTCCTTGGATCAAACAACTATGTATTCTTTGCATCTCTTTGATCCCTGATCCTTCTGCAGTCTTTCCTAGGGTCACTTTATCTTCTCCTATAACAACACCTCCTCTAGCAATAACAACAAATATAGGGTCCTCACCGCAAGGTTCTGCTGATATTAATTGTACTTTTTGGTTTCCTCCTCGTCTCTCCTAGAGTTTGGTCATAAATACTGGACAATATTCAATGACATGATCTAATGAGTTACAATAGTTGCAAGTGGTACAAGGGTTCTGAAAATACCTTTTCAAATGTCCTGGTTGTGCATAGTTATAACAAATAATCTAACCTCTACCTCGACCCATACCTCCACCTCATCCTTTTCCTTTGAATCAACCACAAGGATTGAAGTTTCCTCTTCCTAGGGAGTTGAACTGCGCATTATTTCCTTCTTGTTGTGTTTCTCCTTGAATTCTATATGTATCCCTTGATATTTCATGCAAGAGATCATAAGCCCTACAATCCTTCTCATCATGTCCCACAGACTTATAGAATGTGCAGTAAATATTGGTAGGTGTTTGGACATATTTTTGCATATAATAACATTCACCATGGTGATGTCTAGCTCTACATACCTCACACTAGGGTACAATAGCCTGATTCAAAGGACTAGGTGCTCTAGAGGACAAGTATTCATGAAATAGGGGACAATGCTCCTTGTCATGGCCAATTGATTTACATCTGATACACCAAATATCTTCTCTTTTATATTTTCATTTGTATTTCTTCATATCCTCGACTTGTAAGGATAAAATAGTTAGCTGATTTAAGATCTGACTCATACATGGTCTGGATTCTCCTACAGGGGCTGCTTCTAGTTTCATGGAAATCTCCAGAGCTTCAACCTGCAAAGCGAATTTATTTTGCATAAGAGAAAATATGATATGTGGCAGGAGAGCAATAATGAACCATTCTTTATTCTGTTCATATGAAATCTGAAAACTCAACCGACCTGTCAGAGTCTTAAACCTCTGATCAAACTCCCAAATAGGTTCAATGACCTTTTGGTTGATTT
>JASDQU010241849.1:61017-74854 GCA_032191745.1 Picea mariana | reverse complement strand
TGGTGAAGTGGGCAGTGAAGTATGTACATGTCGAGTTTGAAGAGGATGGATGAGGCACCTTGGTGCTTGGTTCCTTAGCCAGATTCATTAGTTCATGTGATGAATTGAAATTCGAGAACAATGCCATATTTTAGACTCTTGCAGAAGGTGCAAGGCAGTTTCGTTCCAGGAAATGGATGGAGTCAACAGAGAAGTCGACCAAGAATTATTGGTAGTCAACTTGAATGGGTCAAACACAAAACAAGTGATTTGGGTGGTATTCATCCGCATTTGGTATGGGACATTGAATGAGGAAGAGTGCATCTTGGTGACTTATGGATTGTATGACGAATCAAAGATTTGGAAGGGTCGTTGGTTGGAGTTGGAAAAAATATTGGTGTGAACTTGCCCAAGGCATGAAAGTTATTTGAGGTGACTCATTCTACTTGGATCACTTTGGAAAGTTCATTGGACATTTGAGGAGTGATGGCATGTTGGCTACATTCATTGCAGATGTTGAGTTACAAAGAGGTGACTTGATGAAAGGAGGCAAGTTGAGGAATTTCCTTTGTTTGGAGGATTATGTAGACAGGAAAATTGCAACATGAAGAGATTACTTGGGCATGAGTTCTTCTATTTATTTGGGCAGTATGGTTGAGGGTGAAGCTTAAAAATTCCAAGGCATAGAGAGGAAAACACAATAACATGGCCAGTTGATGAAGACGTGAGGCAAATGTAGTTTAGACATGTAGTTCTTGGTGAAAAGAGTGGTTAACTATGCCATGAGGTGGCTAATGGATTCAAGGTGTCATACATGAATTTTGTTTGGGGTGACTTCATAGTGTAGTGAGGCAAGGGGTGACCTTGCCTTGGTTTGATATTGTTGTGCGTATGGATGAAATTGAGAAAGGAAGTGACCAATTTTTTCATGAGGGTGTGAAGTCTCAAGGATTGTGAGGGTTTGAATGGCCATTCAACTAGTTCATGACTTGGGTGAGAAAAGCAACATGAAAAGGTGGTCAAGAGTACAAATACTCCAATAGGTTTGAAGTGAAGCACTTAAACATTGTGGAGGATCTCTTTAATGAAGATTAGATGATGGAAACAATAATGAGGCAAGAGTGGAAACTTTCCTTTGTCTTTGGAGTTGGACATAGTGACATACATGCTACATAAAGAAAAAGTTTGAGCATGAGGAAGTGCATTCTCATGAGTTGGGTGCAACAATTGGATTAGCTACCCAATCAGTCCAAGGCATGGGGGAATTCAATGTGTGAAGACATGAAAGATTTGGTTGAAGTATGGGCACAACAAAAGGATAACATGAGTTTAACACTTAGGTGATATTTTTAAGTGAAGTGGGAAGCAGTCAGTTGTAGTAGGTAGTGAAAATAGCAACAAAATCAAACAACGAAAAGGTAAAAACATTGCAATGAGAGAGTACAATGGAGTTGAGTGAATTTCATCCTTGGAGTTGGGTGAAGTGACCATATTGACTTAGGAAGTAGATCATATGGAGTTGGGTGTAGTACAATTTGGTTGTTTTGTGGAAACTTGGGGATTCCACTTCAAAGGGAAGCTTGGGGTTTCTAGTAGATTTAGTTGCAGCAGAGGCACGAGTTTGGGTAGAGTCTTGGAGATCACAATTTTTTTTGGATGTTGTCAAGGAAAAAAACAACTTGAGGTGGGGGAGGATATAAGGTCTTCAAAAATATGGGCACCGAGACCCTTCCCCAAGTCCTCAAGGAGACATAACTTGGGGTTTCTCTGAAACCCAAGTTGGGAAAGTGGATGCCTTGGGAATGCGAACGTGCCAAGGGGCTTGCCCAAGTATGAAGTGACCAAGATATTGGGGCACATTGACATGAAGGGCACACCAAGGTTGGGTGCATCAATCCCAAGGGGAACAATGATTGATGAGTGCATGGGTTATTTTGGGCGACCAAGTCCATGAAGGAGTGCGAAAATTCATTTGGACACATGGGTTCACGAAGGGGAACGATACCCCCAAGGATATAAAGGTCTGTGATGATGACCTTTGGAGTCCCTATAAGAGAAAAATGGCACACAAATAAGGAAGGATATTTGAATACAATGAGATAAATAATCTTTTTGGTTCTAAGTAAGGCTTAGACAAAGAGGGGAGATCTCCCTAAAAGAGACAAGTCACTCCACATGGGGATACTTGTGTTGCCTTGAGGTGGATTCAGTGGAAAAAGTGGGGAAAAGTCCTTTTGGGCCAATTTTGGGGAAGTCTAGAAATGTAGGTATGTTGGAGGCATGTGTGAGACATAACCAAAATATGTGAATTATGTGGAAACAAAGAGATAAAAAGTCTTCATATGAGGGTGCATATGAGGTGTATCGTAGAATGTTACAAAGATGGTTGTGATAAAGAGTCTTGGTGTGATGAATATATGTATGAGTGTCTTGATGAGGTGAGGCGATTCATGTGAATTTTCCCAGTTGTAAAATGAGCTGGTAGTGTTCATATCATAATTTTTTCGTGATAAAAAAACTTAGCCGGGTGTTAGGCATGGTTTCTGTCTCCCACACTATTTTTGTGTACGTCTTTTGTTTGTTGTACATTTTTTCTCTTGGTTTCTCATGCTCATGGATGTATAATTATATATGACTAAGTGTTAAACTGTTAACAATTGTCTAAGTATACAATATTTTCACTAGAGTAGTGAGAAACATTTTGATGTCAAACGCCCTCAAGAGTTGCACGATTGCAAGGTACATTGGGGGAAGTGATATATTTTGAAAAATATTGAAGTTTTTCCAATAATTAGGGCCATTACAACAATATACTTGTTAATAACTCAACGTGTCACTATTGGGAATTGAATCTGGGTGGGGAGGATAATAATCATTCCTCTCAACCACCCAAAATAGACTCACACTAGTACATTAGGAACATTTTTCGACAATTTACCGATGCATGTTTGTGCTACAGGTTAATCCTCCCGAGGATAAGTGGATTCCCTCTTGGTATCTAGACCCCTAAAACCAAGACAGAAAGGGTGCTATCATTGGTCACTGACATCCTTTTAGATCTAATTAAGCTAAGTAAAGAAGATGAAGAAGAAAAGTGTACCTTTTTAAATGGCGTTTGTCCTTGCAAAGTCCAAGTTGAGCTTCAATCCCAAGCTCCTCGATAGGTCGTGTAGAACAAACAAAGATACAAAAAGATTCCTATTCTACTGAGATTAGCTCACATACAGATCTATCTACTGAAGACAAGTTCATGTGGAACAAACATAAACTTGAAATAAATAGGCCAAGCATGTATGTATATTAATGAGAACAAATGAAGAGTACTTACAATCCTCTGATGAAGGTGAAACAACTTCTTCCAACTCTCCTTTTCCAACTCCTTTGCTCAAGTAATCTACACTGATTATGCTTCAATGGAATCTCACTTATGGGATCATAAGTTTGGTGTAATTATCAATCTCCATCTATGTACTGTATGTTGCCTATGAGATCATAGGTTTCATACCTCCAATCTTTTCTTGTACTATGTACCATGTACCCTTTCACCATGATAAGGCCTCCTTATATAATCTTGGAGAGGCCCAACCACTTGAGAGATATTTGGGATAAGTTGAGGATTCCTCTCCTTCAGTTGTGGATCTTCCCTAAGATCATTCCTTGAACTCATATTCGAATCCAACCAACCTCATAGATTGAGGGGATTCTTCCCCAATTTCCTCCAACAAACCAAAATTCGCCCCAAAAAGGCCAACGCTCCCTTAAAAGGGACACAAAGCATTGGAACGCTCCCCTGGAAGAGGGTACAGAGTGCCAGTGCTCCCTAACAGAGAATAGGGGAGCAGTCCCTTCCAAAAATTGACTTTTTAGTGGTTTTTCCAGTGGCAAAAGGCTTGTACTCCGTGTCAAGTGATTTCTCTTCTTCAAGACTAGTCTTTGAGGTGTCTTAAGTGTTCTTATGATGTCGTTAGAGGCACGACATAGGCAAGATGGAAGTATGATGTTTGCGACACTTGTGGTCAAGATGAGACACTTGCGGACAAGATGCGACACTTACAACACTCGTAATGAAGACACTTGCGGACAAGATGCGACACTTACAACACTTGTAATGATGACACTTGCGACACTATTGAAGTGAGTAATTTTGATGTGTAACATATTGCCCCCAAAAGTACGAAGTCAGAAGACTATGATGATTGAATTACTTTGTAGACTTTTTCGAGAAAGGGTATGGACACAGAGAGGATGGAAAAAGCTGCACACAACCATCAAACAAATATTATGACATGTATCAAACCCAAGGCAGGCATACCTATGCTTGGGTGATAAAGACTTGCAAGGTATGGCCACCATAAAATACATTGTGGATCCATAATTGTATTAACAAAAAGGTATAGCCACCAAATATACAATGTGGATCTATACTTCCATGACATGAACTGATCGTAGCCACAATAATTACACAGTGGATCTACGAGATGACAAAACATAGCCACGGACCAATACAAAGTGGATCTATGTGACAGTATATATGTCAATATTCAAGAGAAACTTTGTCACAACCTGGGTAAAGTACATATCAGAGTGATCACTCAACCAAGGGTCTTCTTATAGATCCGGATGTGGTACGAGTCTAACCATGTGAATATATTTATTGATGTTGAACATGGTAGAAACCGCTTGATTATCAGTCAATGAGGTAAACCGTTAACAAGCGTGAGGGAAATCACCATTGATGTCAATGATTCCCAAGGTACTCTAGTACATTCCAATGAATTTGAATGGATGATATGAAGTCGAACATCCATGGAATCATCTGATTAGAGGTCAATGATGTAAACCCATTGTCGGACATGAGGGGGCCTGCCATTGAGGCATGCAAGTCCCAAGGTACTAACTGGTTTCTAAGTCTAGTTCTCGGATAATGTGCCAAAGTCGACAGGAATAGACTCATCGAGGGAGGGCCTTGGTGTATCCCCCATCAATGACACGAAATTGGCACAGAGATGTAATTGGTGGATCAAAATAACATGGACTAACATGGGTATTGAAATAGGATATTTGTGATGGTTGACTCTCGAGGTAGATACTTCCCTTGAACACTGAGGCACAACAACAGAAATGTGACATGGAAAAAAACTTGATGATGTAGTGGATATTGTGACTTTCGTCAGGTCACCCAAAGGAGTAAAAGAAAATCATAGGATTGGCTCAGTGCAGAGGTTCAACGGATTAAAATGCATGTAAAGACAAAGTGTCGTGTTCAAGGGCAACCGTAAGAGTCACTAGTAATGTTCTCAAAAACTGCTTGGCTTGCTTCCTACAATTTTTCCCCCATCCAGTTAGATGAGTACCTATTTTTTATTTAACGAGATCGAGGAGGGTAACACATGCTCGATAAAACTCACCTTCGGTAAGTCCATCTTCCTTTGTTTAATGAATTGGAAGAAGTAAGGGTTCGGTCCCATATGGGCCCTTCAATGTATGATTGTTTTAACGAGTCCAGAGAAGGTAAACTCAGTGATTTTTCATGTTTAGAGAGTCTTAGAAGAACTTAAAGACAACTTCAGAGTTGTCCTTTTTCGTAATATTAGTCTCGCGAGGCTGAAAAAGCGATAAGCTGCCACTCGAAAGATGCCCTTTCAAACCTTTTAACGAGTGTGAAAGGAAGAAAGATCACTCGACAATCTTTTCATGTTTAGAGAGTTTGAAAAGAGATTAAAGGAGACTCAAGGGGGTTCCTTTTTCATATAACCTTGCGAGCTCGAAAAATATATAAAAGGTTGCTCAGTTGCATTATCATGTTTTTTACGAGCGCGATAAAGAACAAAGACTAAGCTCGGTATGCCGCCAACTTGAAAATCTAGTAGCTTAACTCCAGAATGATCATCAAAGGTTGGAGACATGCAGTCGGTATCACCCCTGCCACAGGTCAATTATGTGGCATTGTCTCCCATGCCTTCAAATTTCGATGACTTAGATCTAGTAGTTGACATGGTGATCTCTTCGGTAGGGCTATTGGAGCCTGATCTCCTTACCCCTGTTGTGGCCCTCGACATGTGATCCTTCCATAGCATTGTTCTTCCATCCAGCGAAGATCTCTTGGAAGCCATGACAGAGTTTTGTCCCTTGACATGGTGTCCTTCCAGAGCATTATCCTCTTGGAAGCCATGATCAATAAGAGTCCATGAGCATAGTTTCTCTTCTCTGTGGCAAGCTCGTTAAAAAATGAAATAGAAGCTACGAGCATAGTTTCTCTTCTCTATGGAAAGATCGTTAAAAAATGAAATAGAGGTCACGAGCATAATTTTTCCTCTCTGTGGCAAGCTCGTTAAAAAATGAAACAAAGGCCTTGATCATAGTTTTTCTTTTCTGTAGCAAGCTCGTTAACAAATGAAATAGAAATCTGGGGATTGAACCCGAAGCCTTGAGCATGGTTCTTTTCTTGTGTCAAGCTCATTAAAAAATGAAACAGTCACCTCTCCTGTCAGGTCGAGTCTTTCACTAGATCTCATATATGTTGAGTCGAGTCTTTCGTTAGGTCTCGTTTTTGAACATTCATTTCATCCACCTGTATCCTTTTTCTCCATCTAGTACGGAAATTGGTGACAACCTCAAAGTCAGTGAATGAATTGAATCTTGGGGGGGCATGTATCCAGCCTTTGATGATCATTCTGGAGTTAAGCTACTAGCTTTTCAAGATGGGGGAATATTGAGCTTAGTCTTTGTTCTTTCTCGCGCTCGTAAAAAACATGAGAATGAAACCGAGCAACCTTTTATCTCTTTTTAGGGCTCGCAAATTTATACGAAAAAGGAACCCTCTGGAGTCTCCTTTATGCTCTTTTTAGACTCTCTAAACATGAAAATATTTTCGAGTGATCTTGCTTCCTTTCACATTTGTTAAAAGGATTGAAAGGGCGTCTTTTGAGTGGTAGTTTATCACTTTTTTGGCCTCGCGAGACTAATATTACAAAAACGGACAACTCTGGAGTCGTCTTTAAGTTATTTTCAGACTCTCTAAACATGAAAAATCATCGAGTTTACCTTCTCTAGACTCATTAAAACAATCATACATTGAAGGACCCATATGGGATTGAACCCTTACTTCTTCTAGTTTTTTAAACAAAGGGAGAGAGACTTACCAAAGGTGAGTTATATCAAGCATGTGTTACCCTCCTCGAGCTCATTAAATCAAAAAGAGGTACTCGTCTATCTGGATGGGGGAAAAATTGAAGGAAGCAAGCCAAACAGTTTTTTAGAACATTACCAGTGACTCTTACGGTCACCCTTGAACATGACACTTTGTCTTTGCACACATTTTAATCTGATGAACTTTTGCACTGATCCAATCCTCTGAGTTTCTTTTAATCCTTTGGGTCACCTAACAAAAGTCACAATATCCACTACATCATCAATTTTTGGTCCATGTCACGTTTTTGTTGTTGTGCCTCAATGTTCAAGGGAAGTATCTACCTCAAGAGTCAACCATCACAAATATTCTATTTCAATACTCATGTCAGTCCATGTTCTTTTGATCCACCAATTACATCTCTTTGTTAGTTTCATGTCGTTGATGGGGGATACACCAAGGCCCTCCCTCGACGAGTCTATTCCTGTCGACTTCAACACATTATCTAGGAACTAGACTTAGAAACCAGTTAGTACCTTGGGACCTGCATGCCTCAATGGCAGGCCTCCTCACATTCGAAAGTGGGTTTACATCATTGACCTCTGATCGGATGATTCCACAAATGTTCGACTTCATCTCATCCATTCACATTCGTTGGAATGCACTAGAGTACCTTGGGAATCATTGACATCAATGGTGATTTCCCTCGCACTTGTTAATGGTTTACCTCATTGACCGATAATCAAGCGGTTTCTACCATGTTCAACATCAAGAAATCTATTCGCTTGGTTATACTTGTACCACATCAGGATCGGTAAGAAGACCCTGGGTTGAGTGATCACTCTGATATGTACTTTACCCAGGTTGTGACAGAGTTTCCCTTGAATATTGATATATATATTGTCACATAGATCCACTTTGTATTGGTCTGTGGCTATGTTTTGTCATCTCATAGATCCACTGTGTAATTCTCATGGCTACAATCAGTTCATGTCATGGAAGTATAGATCTGCATTGTATCTTTTGTGGCTATAACTTTTTGTTAATACAATTATGGATCCGCAGTGTATTTTATGGCGACAATACCTTGCAAGTGTTTATCACCCAAGCATAGGTATGCCTGCCTTGGGTTTGAAACATGTCATAATATTTGTTTTATGGTTATGTGTAGCTTTTTCCATCCTCTCTGCATCCATACCCTTGCTCGAAAAAATCTACAAAGTACTTCAGTCATCATCGTCTTCTGACTTCGTACTTTGGGGGGCAATCTGTTACACATCAAAATTAATCACTTCAATAGTGTCGCAAGTGTCGTCATTAAAAGTGTTGTAAGTGTTGCATCTTGTCTGCAAGTTTCGTCATTATGAGTGTTGTAAGTGTCGCATCTTATCTGCAAGTGTCGCATCTTGACCATAAGTGTCGTAAGTGTTGCAAACATCATATTTCCATCTTCCCTATGGCGTGCCTCTAATGACATCATAAGAACACTTAAGACGCCTCAAAGACTAGTCTTGAAGAAGAGAAATCACTTGACAAGGAGTACAAGCCTTTTGCCACTGGAAAAACCACTAAAAAGTCAATTTTTGGAAGGGAGCGCTCCCCTATTCTCTGTTAGGGAGTGCTGGCTCTCTGTACCCTCTTCCAAGGGAGTGTTCCAACACTTTGTGTCCCTTTTGAGGGAGCGATGGCCTTTTTTGGGCAAATTTTGGTTTGTTGGAGGAAATCAAGGAAGAATCCCCTCAATCTCTGAGGTTGGTTGGATTTGAATATGAGTTCAAGGCATGATCTTAGGGAAGATCCACAACTAAAGGAGAGGAATCCTCAACTTATCCCAAAGATATCTCAAGTGGTTGGGCCTCTCCAAGCTTATATAAGGAGGCCTTCTCATGGTGAAAGGGTACATGGTACATGGTACGGGAAAATATTGGAGGTATGAAACCTATGATCTCATAGGCAACATACAATACATAGATGGAGATTGAGAATTACACCAAACTTATGATCCCATAAGTGATATTCCATTGAAGAATAATCAGTGTAGATTACTTGAGCAAAGGGGTTGGACAAGGAGAGTTGGAAGAAGTTTTTTCACCTTCGTCAGAGGATTGTAAGTGGAGTCACCAATTTCTGTTACAGGTGAATCCTCCTGTGAACAAGTGGATTTCCTCTTAGTATCTAGACCCCTAAAACCAAGACATAAAGGGTGCTATCATTGGTCACTGACATACTTTTAGATCTAATTAAGCTAATGAATGAAGAGGAAGAATAAAAGTGTACCTTTTTAAATGACGTTTGTCTTTGCAAATTCATGGTTGAGATTCAATCCCAAGCTCCTCGATAGGTCCTGTAGAAAAAACAAAGATACAACGAGCTTACTATTCTACTGAGATTAGCTCAAATACAAATCTATCTACTGAAGACAAGTTCATGTGGAACAAACATAAACTTGAAATAAATAGGCCAATCATGTATGTATATTAATGAGAACAAATGAAGAGTACTTACAATCCTTTGATGAAGGTGAAACAACTTCTTCCAGCTCTCCTTGTCCAACCCCTTTTCTCAAGTAATCTACATTGATTATGCTTCAATGAAATCTCACTTATGGGATCATAAGTTTGGTGTAATTCTCAATCTCCATATATGTATGTTGCCTATGAGATTATAGGTTTCATACCTCCAATCTTTTCCGGTACCATGTACCATGTACCTTTCACCATGAGAAGGCCTCCTTATATAAGCTTGGAGAGGCCCAAACACTTGAGAGATCTTTGGGATAAGTTGAGGATTCCTCTCCTTCAGTTGTGGATCTTCTCTAAGATCATGCCTTGTGCTCATATTTGAATCCAACCAACCTCAGAGATTGAGGGGATTCTTCCCTAATTTCCTCCAACAAACCAAAATTCGCCCAAAAAAGGCCAACACTCCCTCAAAAGGGACACAGAGCATTGGAACACTCCCCTGGAAGAGAGTACAGAGCGTTAGATCTCCCTAACAGAGAATAGGGGAGTGCTCCCTTCCAAAAATTGACTTTTTAGTGGTTTTTCTAGTGGCAAAAGGCTTGTACTCCTTGTCAAGTGATTTCTCTTCTTCAAGGCTAGTCTTTAAGGTGTCTTAAGTGTTCTTATGATGTCGTTAGAGGCACGACATAGGAAAGATGGAAGTATGATTTTTGCGACACTTGTGCTCAAGATGCGACACTTGCAACACTTGTGGTCAAGATGCACCACTTGCAGACAAGATACAACACTTACAACACTCTTAATGACGACACTTGCAGACAAGATGCGACACTTACAACACTTGTAATGATGGCACTTGCGACACTATTGAGGTGAATAATTTTGATGTGTAACAGTTTGTTGCCACAATGTCCGAAGTACGAAGAAGGATACAACTGGTTTTTCATCGCTTCATCTATGTCACAATTACAACAATCATGCTTTTGTCACAATACCGATAGGAGAAAAGATATCTTGGATCAATATATTTGTCCCATCGATAGGAGAAAAGATGTCCCAGATCAATCTATTTTTCCCATCATTTGGCTCAACAATATTATTGGTGTCATCTTCTTCCATAGGATTGCCTTGATCTTCAATATCCATACCATCTTCCACATCTTTTACAATAATATTTCTACTAGTACTTGGCATATATTTATCCTACGACAAATACCTAGGAGGATTTATCTTTACAATTACAAATAATCAATAGTATTAGTGTATATAACAAATATTAAAACGAAATAAATTTTTATAAATACAATCAATACAAAGACATATATAATTATTAACTTACCATGGGACGATATGTATAACCCCCTTCACAATGCCCATATGTCCAACAATGTCTTTCAACTATTTTCCTTACAAGTCTTCTTCTTTTCAATCCCATGTATTGATTACAAGGGCAATAAATTTTCTCATCAGTACCGACATGTGCCTAAAATGTATCCCTTAACCTAACAATCGTCCTTTCACTCTCTTCAGGTTTTGGCATTGGGATTTCCTATATTTACAAAAAAATCCATTGAAGCAATATAAGTACATTAATATATGAATATATTCTCTTTTTTTAAAACAAAAACTCAGAAATTTGTATTATAAAAAAAGGCACAGTTGAAATTGTTGTGGAGTTACAAAGTCCTTCAAAGTTCAGGCCAATCCAGGGCCTCAATTAAACCACTACTACAAGCTACTAATGACTGTTTCAAATACTCAAATGAAAAATTCACATAGAACAACCTTACTGAATACACTCGAAAAAAAACATTGAGGATAAAAGTGAAGACACAATGCATCTAAATTAACCTGTTGGGTAGGAGCTAGCCTATTTGGATAACTTACATGCCTAAATTCATGTTACCATCGGTTGCGATGTGGCATGTGATGTATTCTTCTTTGTGACAACCATCAAACCTTCATTTTCATATGTTGAGGTACTTATGATGCCCATATTTCCTGGTTTGTCTTGATTTGAAGCTTCTATTTTTCCTTCATCCGATACCCTAACATCATCAGCCTGATCTACCCAACTAGATGATGGATGAGGAGAAGACTAGTTTCAAAGTCCCTCAACTGAAACCTGAGGGGGATACTCCTCTTTCTTCGACTTACGAATGGATTTTGGGCTCATTTCTAGAGATAACAAAGTTGGCTGAAGGGGAGAATCTAGCTGAGACGAATTTTCACTGACTTGAGGGGGATTTTTGTTTTCCTTTGAGATTACTTGATGGTCGTCATTTCATCCCACCAACAAAGTGGATTCCAAATATTTCTATTCTTCTTGGGCCCTTTGGGACAATGGGTTGCAAGATGTCCCATTTCAAAACAAGATCTACAACATAAGGAAACTCTCTGACAGTCTAGTTTTTGAGACCAAGAATAATTTTTACTAGTAAGAATAACTTCAGTAGGGAATCCTTTATTGAAGTCCATTTCCATGCAGATACAAGAAAAAGTGGAAGTATTGTGCCTTGTAGTTTCACTACATGCACAGTGAAACTTTCCTAAAGCCGAACTAATGGCTTCAAGAGAGGGTAAACTCCAAAAATGCAAGGGAAGGTTGGGAAGCCTCACCCAAATAGGAGCTGAGGAGAGACTGTCAGTAGCTGGATTGAAAAGAGTATAGGGTTTCATGCACAAACCTGAGTTACCCCAAAACCATGGACCTAAGTTGAGAATCATATCCTGATATTCCTCAATGTTGAACTGAACAATGAAGAATCCTTTAGCACAAGGATGAATGAAAGATTTCTGCTACATAATAGGGATCCAGGTAGCCGAGATCCAACTGTTGATATAAACTAACTTTGGCCAAAAACCATTGAAACAACATACCAAACTCATGGATATGTAGTATTATTCCTATTTCTCAATATCTTGTCCCATGGGGATGACAAGGGGAGGGGCTTCCCAAACTAGAAGAGACGACGAAGAAGGAGAAAAGTCCCACTAAACAACATTTTGAAAAGAATGCACGGATTGTGAAGCTGAAACCAGCCTGGATGAAGTGATGAAAGGAAAGGCCCCACTGTCTGGGTCACCCACAAAGATAGATGCAACTGCGACCATTGTCAATGAAGAATAGAAAAATGGGCTGCAAGCTCGGCTCCCACAGAGGTTGTGAGCAGACAGGGTTAAACCCTAGCCGTTGTGCACCAAAGGAAGAGTGGCTCCATCCATCTTCGCAATATACAAATACAAACTTACAGTACAAATGTCATCGAATTATATTGACCCCATATGTACTATATAACTAATCCATTTTCGTCATATATTTATTAAAGGTTTATAACAATAGTCAACAATTAATCAACAAATCAAAACAATGCATTTTTACCACATAAGTTCCAAAGYTTGACTARTAAGMAAGTAATAAAATCAAACAATAAAAGAGAACTAGACCAWGACAAATTGTACAATAATTAAATGGAATTGAGTAGACATGTTCATACCTATTTCCCAGGGAACAATTTGTGTCACCAAATGAAAGAGGTTCTAAGGGTTAGGGATCCAATGTAGGTATTCAAAAAAGAGACAAAGTAATATAAAAAAATTGTAACCTTGAAAGTACAAAATCTGAGCTATGCAGATCAATAATTGGAATTGAGGCAGTAGCATATAACAAGAAGACTAATAAATCATGCAATGAGCAATGAACATAAAAGCTTTTATAACCGTCGGACCTACAACAAAATTGTTAAAATCACTAACCTTTACTGATCTTTTGACGAACGATGACTATGTCAAAGTTGACAAAGTCAAATGAAGTGAATGATCATTAAACCATTTTCAAATGGGTAGTTGGCATCCTCTACATTTGTAGAAAGATCGACAAACTATCATCGAAAGATCGATAGTTATAGATGTGCGTTGGAAGTCCGACGTTCATCGAAACACACAAAAAAAAGATTAAAATTTTAATATTATGTCGTAATTTGAAACGATATGATTGAATTTATCCTTATTGTTGAAATTTTTTGTCAAATTTTAACCACATATGTACTAGTGTCAATTAACAAATTGTTTTAATAACTTATTACTATAATGAAATATTCTTGTAATTGTTAAAAAACTACTAATATGATAAAATATGATAGATTGAAGTACTTTCATAAATCATTATTTTAATCCAAGTATAACATGATTTTCAATACACTTTAATTAAAATTTTGTTTTATTTTATTTTTTATAACTAAATATGTTTTTTTATTTTTTTATGAAT
>JASDQU010241849.1:48344-60549 GCA_032191745.1 Picea mariana | reverse complement strand
AAAAGAAAAGTTAAAAATTGATTGATAGCTCAAATACTGATTCACCCCCCCTCTCAGTATTTTCCAACATCCTTGAGCATAGTTCTTTTCTTATGTCAAGCTCATTAAAAAATGAAACAGTCACCTCTCCTGTCAGGTCGAGTCTTTCACTAGATCTCGTATATGTCGAGTCGAGTCTTTCGTTAGGTCTCATTTTTGAACCTTCATTTCATCCACCTGTATCCTTTTTCTCCATCTAGTACAGAAATTGGTGATAACCTCAAAGTTAGTGAATGAATTGAATCTTGGGGGGGCATGTATCCAACCTTTGATGATCATTCTGGAGTTAAGCTACTAGATTTTCAAGATGGGGGAATACCGAGCTTAGTCTTTGTTCTTTCTCATGCTCGTGAAAAACATAAGAATGAAACCGAGCAACCTTTTATCTCTTTTTAGGGCTTGCAAGGTTATATGAAAAAGGAACCCCCTAGAGTCTCCTTTACACTCTTTTCAGACTCTCTAAACATGAAAATATTTTCGAGTGATCTTGCTTCCTTTCACATTTGTTAAAAGGCTTGAAAGGGCGTCTTTTGAGTGGCATTTTATCACTTTTTTGGCCTCGCGAGACTAATATTACAAAAAAAGGACAAATCTGGAGTTGTCTTTAAGTTATTTTCAGACTCTCTAAACATGAAAAATCATCGAGTTTACCTTCTCTAAACTCATTAAAACAATCATACATTGAAGGGCCCATATGGGACTGAACCCTTACTTCTTCCAGTGTGTTAAACAAAGGGAGAGGGACTTACTGAAGGTGAGTTATATCGAGCATGTGTTACCCTCCTCGAGCTCATAAAATCAAAAAGAGGTACTCGTCTATCTGGATGGGGGAAAAATTGAAGGAAGCAAGCCAAACAGTTTTTGAGAACATTACCAGTGACTCTTACGGTCACCCTTGAACACGACACTTTGTCTTTGCACACATTTTAATCTGATGAACCTCTGCACTAGGCCAATCCTCTGAGTTTCTTTTAATCCTTTGGGTCACCTAACGAAAGTCACAATATCCACTACATCATCAAGTTTTGCTCCATGTCACATTTTTTTTGTTGTGCCTCAATGTTCAAGGGAAGTATCTACCTCAAGAGTCAACCATTACAAATATTATGTTTCAATACTTGTGTCAGTCCATGTTCTTTTGATCCACCAATTACATCTCTATGTCAGTTTCATGTCATTGATGGGGGATACACCAAGGCCCTCCTTCGACGAGTCTATTCCTGTCGAATTCAACACATTATCCGGGAACTAGACTTAGAAACCAGTTAGTACCTTTGGACCTACATGCCGCAATGGTAGGCCTCCTTGCATTCGACAGTGGGTTTACATCATTGACCTCTGATCGGATGATTCCATGAATGTTTGACATCATCTCATCCATTCACATTCGTTGGAATGTACTAGAGTACCTTGGGAATCATTGACATCAATGGTGATTTCCCTCACGCTTATTAACAGTCTACCTCATTGATCGACAATCAAGCAGTTTCTACCATGTTCTACATCAAGAAATCTATTCACATGGTTAGACTCGTACTGCATCAGGATCGGTAAGAAGACCCTGGGTTGAGTGATCACTCTGATATGTACTTTACCCAGGTTGTGACGGAGTTTCCCTTGAATATTGATATATATATACTATCACATAGATCCACTTTGTATTGATCCATGGCTATGTTTTGTCATCTCATAGATCCACTGTGTAATTCTCATGGCTACGATCAGTTCATGTCATGGAAGTATAGATCCGCATTGTATCTTTGGTGGCTATAACTTTTTGTTAATACAATTATGGATCCATAGTGTATTTTATGGCAACCATACCTTACAAGTCTTTATCACCCAAGCATAGGTATGCCTGCCTTGGGTTTGAAACATGTCATAATATTTGTTTTATGGTTGTGTCTATCTTTTTCTAGCCTCTCTACATCGATACCCTTGCTCAAAAAAGTCTACAAAGTACTTCAGTCATCATCGTATTCTGTATTCGTACTTTGGGGGGCAATCTGTTACACATCAAAATTACTCACTTCAATAGTGTCGCAAGTGTCGTCATTAAAAGTGTTGTAAGTGTCGCATCTTGTCCGCAAGTGTCGTCACTACGAGTGTTGTAAGTGTCGCATCTTATCTGCAAGTGTCGCATCTTGACCATAAGTGTCGCAAGTGTTGCAAACATCATATTGCCATATTCCCTATGGAATGCCTCTAATGACATCATAAGAACACTTAAGACACCTCAAAGACTAGTCTTGAAGAAGAGAAATCACTTGACAAGGAGTACAAGCCTTTTGCCACTAGAAAAACCACTAAAAAGTCAATTTTTGGAAGGGAGCGCTCCCCTATTCTCTGTTAGGGAGTGCTGGCTCTCTGTACCCTCTTCTAGGGGAGCGTTCCAACACTTTGTGTCCCTTTTGAGGGAGTGTTGGCCTTTTTTGGGCAAATTTTGGTTTGTTGGAGGAAATCAGGGAAGAATCCCCTCAATCTCTGAGGTTGGTTGGATTCAAATATGAGTTCAAGGCATGATCTTAGGGAAGATCCACAACTAAAGGAGAGGAATCCTCAACTTATCCCAAATATATCTCAAGTGGTTGGGCTTCTCCATGCTTATATAAGGAGGCCTTCTCATGCTGAAAGGGTACATGATACATGGTACAGAAAAATATTGGAGGTATGAAACCTATGATCTCATAGGCAACATACAGTACATAGATGGAGATTGAGAATTACACCAAACTTATGATCCCATAAGTGATATTCCATTGAAGAATAATCAGTGTAGATTACTTGAGAAAAGGGGTTGGACAAGGAGAGTTGGAAGAAGTTGTTGCACCTTCATCAGAGGATTGTAAGTGGAGTCACCAATTTATGTTACAGGTGAATCCTCTTGTGGACAAGTGGATTCCCTATTGGTATCTAGACCCCTAAAACCAAGACACAAAGGGTTCTATCATTGGTCATTGGCATCCTTTTAGATCTAATTAAGCTAAGTAAAGAAGATGAAGATGAAAAGTGTACCTTTTTAAATGGCGTTTTTCCTCGCAAAGTCTAAGTTGAG
Source organism: Picea mariana (assembly GCA_032191745.1). Classification (NCBI taxonomy): domain Eukaryota; kingdom Viridiplantae; phylum Streptophyta; class Pinopsida; order Pinales; family Pinaceae; genus Picea; species Picea mariana. The sequence continues at coordinate 57,455 of JASDQU010241849.1, read as the reverse complement.
CTTCAATCCCAAGCTCCTTGATAGGTCGTGTAGAACAAAAAAAGATACAAAAAGATTCCTATTCTACTGAGATTATCTCAAATACAGATATATCTACTGAAGACAAGTTCATGTGGAACAAACATAAAATTGAAATAAATAGGCCAAACATGTATGTATATTAATGAGAACAAATGAAGAGTACTTACAATCCTTTGATGAAGGTGCAACAACTTCTTCCAGCTCTCCTTGTCCAACCCCTTTTCTCAAGTAATCTACACTGATTATGCTTCAATGAAATCTCACTTATTGGATCATAATTTTGGTGTAATTCTCAATCTCCATCTATGTACTATATGTTTCCTGTGAGATCATAGGTTTCATACCTCCAATTTTTTCCTATACCATGTACCATGTACCCTTTCACCATGAGAAGGCCTCCTTATATAAGCTTGGAGAGGCCCAAACACTTGAGGGATATTTGGGATAAGTTGAGGATTCCTCTCCTTTAGTTGTGGATCTTCCCTAAGATCATGCCTTATGCTCATATTCAAATCCAACCAACCTCAGAGATTGAGGGGATTCTTCCTTGATTTCCTCCAACAAACCAAAATTCGTCCAAAAAAGGCCAAAACTCCCTCAAAAGGGACACAGAGCATTGGAACTCTCCCCTGGAAGAGAGTACAGAGTGTTATCACTCCCTAACAGAGAATAGGGGAGTGCTTCCTTCCAAAAATTGACTTTTTAGTGGTTTTTCCAGTGGCAAAAGGCTTGTACTCCTTGTCAAGTGATTTCTCTTCTTCAAGACTAGTCTTTAAGGTGTCTTAAGTGTTCTTATGATGTCGTTAGAAGCACGACATAGTAAATATGGCAGTATGATGTTTGTGACACTTGCGACACTTGTGGTCAAGATGCGCCACTTGCGGACAAGATGCAACCCTTACAACACTCTTAATGGCGACACTTGCGGACAAGATGCGATACTTACAACACTTGTAATGATGACACTTGTGACACTATTGAGATGAATAATTTTTATGTGTAATAGTTTGTTGCCACAATGTTCGAAGTATGAAGAAGGATACAACTGGTTTTTCATCGCATCATCTATGTTACAATTACAACAATCATGCTTTCATCACAATACCGATAGGAGAAAAGATGTCTTGGATCAATCTATTTGTCCCATCGATAGGAGAAAAGATGTCCCAGATCAATCTATTTGTCCCATCATTCGGCTCAACAATATTATTGGTGACATATTCTTCCATAGGATTACCTTCATCTTCAATATCCATACCATCTTCCACATCTTTTACAATAATATTTCTACTAGTACTTGGCATATATTTATGTGACGACAAATACCTAGGAGGAATTATCTTTAGAATTACAAATAATCAATAGTATTAGAGTATATAACAAATATTAAAATGAAAGAAAATTTTATAAATACAATCAATACAAAGACATATATAATTATTAACTTACCATGGGACGATATGTATAACCCCCTTCACAATGCCCATATGTCCAACACTGTCTTTCAACTATTTTCCTTACAAGTCTTCTTCTTTTCAATCCCTTGTATTGATTGCAAGGGAAATAACATTTCCCATCAATACCGACATGTGCCTACAATGTATCCCTTAACCTAACAATCGTCCTTTCACTCTCTTCAGGTGTTGGCATTGGGATTTCCTATATTTACAAAAAAATCCATTGAAGCAATATAAGTACATTAATATATGAATATATTCTCTTTTTTTAAACAAAAACTCAAAAATTTGTATTATAAAAAAAGGCACAGTTGAAACTGTTGCGGAGTTACAAAGTCCTTCAAAGTTCAAGCCAATATAGGGCCTCAATTAAACCACTACTACAAGCTACTAATGGCTGTTTCAAATACTCAAATGAAAACTTCACATAGAACAACCTTACTGAATACACTCAAAAAAAAACATTGAGGATAAAAGTGAAGACACAATGCATCTAAATTAACCTGTTGGGTAGGAGCTAGCCTATTTGGCTAACTTACGGGCCTAACTTCGTGTTACCATTGATTGTGATGTGGCATGAGATGTATTCTTCTTTGTGACTACCATCGAACCTTCATTTTCATATGTTGAGGTACTTATGATGCCCATATTTCCTGGTTTGTCTTGATCTAAAGCTTCTATTTTTCCTTCATCCGATACCCTAACATCATTAGCTTGATCTACCCAACTAGATGATGGCTGAGGAAAAGACTAGTTTCAAAGTCCCTCAACTGAAACCTGAGGGGGGTACTCCTCTTTCTCTGACTTACGAATGGATTTTGCGCTCATTTCTAGAGATAACGGAGTTGGCTGAAGGGGAGGATCTAGCTGAGATGACTTTTCACTGACTTGAGGGGGATTTTTGTTTTCCTTTGAGATTACTTGATGGTCGTCATTTCATCCCACCAACAAAGTGGATTTCCAAATATTTCTATTCTTCTTAGGCCCTTTGGGACAATGGGTTGCAAGATCTCCCATTTCAAAACAAGATCTACAACACAAGGAAACTCTCTGACAGTCTAGTTTTTGAGACCAAGAATAATTTTTACCAGTAAGAATAAATTCAATAGGGAATCCTTTATTCAAGTCCATTTCCACGCAGATACAAGAAAAAGTGGAAGTATTGTGCCTTGTATTTTCACTACATGCATAGTGAAACTTTCCTAAATCCGAACTGATGGATTGAAGAGAGGGTAAACTCCAAAAATGCAAGGGAAGGTTGGGAAGCCTCACCCAAATAGCAGCTGAGGAGAGAATGTCAGTAGCTGGATTGAAAGGAGTATAGGGTTTCATGCACAAACCTAAGTTACCCCAAAACCATGGACCTAAGTTGAGAATCATATCCTGATATTCCTCAATGTTGAACTGAACAATGATGAATCCTTTAGCACAAGGATGAATGAAATATTTCTGCTACATAATAGGGATCCAGGTAGTCGAGATCCAACTGTTGAGATAAACTAACTTTGGTCAAAAACCATTGAAACGACATACCAAACTCATGGATATGTAGTATTATTCTTGTTTCTCAACATCTTGTCCCATGGGGATGACAAGGGGAGGGGCTTCCCAAACCAGAAGAGACAACAAAGAAGGAGAAAAGTCCCACTGAACAACATTTTGAAAAGAATCCATGGATTGTGAAGCTGAAACCAACTTGGACGAAGTGATGGAAGGAAAGGCCCCACTGTCTGGGTCACCCACAAAGATAGATGCAACTGGGACCATTGCTAACGAAGAAGAGAAAAATGGGTTGCAAGCTCGGCTCCCATAGAGGCTGTGAGCGAACAGGGTTAAACCCTAGCCATCGTGCACCAAAGGAAGAGTGGCTCCATCCATCTTTGCAATATACAAATATATTCTTACAGTACAAATGTCATCGAATTATATTGACCCCATATGTACTATATAATTAATCCATTTTCGTCATATATTTATTAAAGGTTTATAACAATAGTCAACAATTAATCAACAAATCAAAACAATGCATTTTTACCACATAAGTTCCAAAGCTTGACTAGTAAGAAAGTAATAAAATCAAACAATAAAAGAGAACTAGACCATGACAAATTGTACAATAATTAAATGGAATTGAGTAGACATGTTCATACCTATTTCCCAGGGAACAATTTGTGTCACCAAATGAAAGACGTTCTAAGGGTTAGGGATCTAATCTAGGTATTCAAAAAAGAGACAAAGTAATATTAAAAAATTGTAACCTTGAAAGTACAAAATCTGAGCTATGCGGATCAATAATTGGATTTGAGGCAGTAGCATATAACAAGAATACTAATAAATCATGCAACGAACAATGAACATAAAAGCTTTTATAATCATCAGACCTACAACAAAATTGTTAAAATCAGTAACCTTCACCGATCTTCTGACGAATGATGACTATGTCAAAAATGACAAAGTCAAATGAAGTGAATGATCATTAAACCATTTTCAAATGGGTAGTTGGCATCCTCTACGTTTGTAGAAAGATTGACAAACTATCATCGAAAGATCGATGGTTATAGATGTGCGTTGGAAGTCTGACGTTCATCGAGACACACAAAAAAAAAGATTAAAATTTTAATATTATGTCGTAATTTGAAATGATATAATTGAATTTATCCTTATTGTCGAAAGTTTTTGTCAAATTTTAACCACATATATACTAGTGTCAATTAACAAATTGTTTTAACAACTTATTACTATAATGAAATACTCTTGTAATTGTTAAAAAACTACTAATATGATAAAATATGATAGATTGAAGTACTTTCATAAATCATTAATTTAATGCAAGTATAACATGATTTTCAATACACTTTAATTAAAATTTTGTTTTATTTTATTTTTTATAACTAAATATGTTTTTTATTTTTTTATGAATACATAATTTCGAATCCAACTTCACATCAAAAACTTTATTCATATTTAAAGTGTATATTTCCTTCACTTTAAAAGAATCAGAAGAAATAAATTAAGGAAATCTGCCTAGTCAACCTCACAAGCAAATATATAAGTGTCTCGAATAATTCTAATAAAATTATGTCCATAAAATAATACTCACATTTTCATAAGTTTCTAATTGACATTTATGCAAAAAATTAATAAATACTCGAAAAGAAAAGAACCATTAGTCTATGAAAGAAGCTTCATAATAATATAGATTATTTGTCATATATATATATATATATATATATATATATATATATATATAAATTAAAAAGTGTTAATTTCTCAAAAAATAATGGTTAATGTACATATCAGTTGAAGTTGGGCTTGCCACATGTTTCGCCAAACTAGTGGAAACCGAAACAAGTGGCACCCTTTTGTTTTGGTAGCCAAAAAAGAAAAGACACCACCTGCTTCGCCAAACAATTGGAAACCAAAGTAGGTGGCAGTAGAGTATTTTGACAGAGTTATCTACACATGCAGTAAGAAGACTAAACATAAAATCTAGACAGAGCAAAAAATAGGAAAGTTGAACAGTAGTACAAAAAATCCCTGTGTTTTTTAGAGGAAGTGTAGAGAGCCTATGAACCTTAAACATTAAAAGAACTATTAAAACCTATCATCCTTAGTGTCTTCATGAGGAGTGAAGACATAAGGTTGTGCGTAGGTTGGGAATATCTGTTGACTTTGCATGCATGAGAAGGCATCGAACAACATGTCAAGTCTTCTACTGAGGAGAGTGTTCCTGTGGAGATGCTCCATCATGTCCCTCCTGATATCGAAGATGAGTTCCAGGTGTTCTGGTGCCAAGAAACAAGGTGAATGCAACTCTCGAGCCATGGCTGAGATATGCGATGGAGGCTCAACCAGGCAGTCTTCCCAGGGAATTTCTTCTTGGACTATACAAGTCACCCCTTCCAATGATGTTGTTGTAGAAGTTGCAGGAAGACTGGTGCTGGGCTAGTCATGGTGGTATGGAAATGTGTAGAGGAGTGAGTCTGGTCGAACCACAATTGGTTCCTTTGCAATTTCCTCCTCCACATAGGCCATGGGAGGTGACTTCGACTCCCTATTCCTTTGAATAAGAGTTGTCGAAGTAGCCTCTACTAGCTTGCGAAGGATTCTCTTCCTGGTTCCATAATAATACCAGGAGGGACCCCTCTTGGGTTTCCCACGCTCACAGGGAATGGTAGAGAAGGAAATCCAAACAAAACTTAGAACAAGAGTGTGCAGAGCTAGAAGACTGAGCAGAGAAAAACACAAATGCAAATACAAAGATGAATGAAATGAGCCATAACCAACCTAGAAGAAATGGTGGAGTACCAGGGAATCTAAAGTGACCTCGCAGATGCCTCCTGTACCCATCGTCACCCCTCCACCGTGGTGCACTGAGAGCTCCATTAAAAATGTGTGAGGGAACTATCCAACCTGCCCAAGAGCGTGATAAATTTTTTGCTCCATCCAAGAAATGAAGGTTAGGGTGGCGGCGGGCCTGATTAATAGCTTGAGCTGCATGTTGACTGCATGGAACCATCTGAGCTATGTGGCACCCCATCCAGGATTGTTATTTGTCATATTAAAAGTCTACAACTTTAAAATTGAATTTTCTCTCCTTTCCTTGCCAACTCAATTCACTGGCTATTTGAAAAAAATACAAATTCAACTTAAAATTGGAGTGACAAACCACTTTTAATGAGTTGCCTCGAATCTTCTCTCCTTTCGTTTCCAAGTCAATTCATTGGTTATTTGTATAAAATCCAAATTCAACTTAAAATTGGATTGATAAACCACTTTTAATGTCATTGTATACTTTAGCTATTATATGCAAAGAACCTTTATTATAACTGTGACATTTTGCAAGAAGTCTCATTTTATTTTGTGTGAGAAATTAATTAAGGAAACAAAACAATACTAAATATTATAACTAACAATTCAGTTTCGACTGTAATTTTAGAAATAGATTATTTTATCTAAGTGTCATCATGTTATGGATTTTTTTCTTGCTTCTTGACTTGTTAAAGTCTTACCAATGTGTTTTTATCAAAATGAAAAGAACATTCACACCAAGATGATATATAAACATTCACACCAAGATAATATATAAATAGTTTATATTATACGAGTGAAAAAACATTTTGGAAACAAAAACAAACTCAACTATAAATCAATATATAAGACATATATACCAAACACACACACACACACACACAAATTATTTTAAATTAGAAAAGGTGAGATTTTATAGTTATAGAAGTTTTTCCAAGAAGCCACACGATAGATGATAAATCCAAATGTTGTTTCTCACATGCACTCACACAATTCCCAACATAAGAGGAGGGGAAGACTGAGCAAACAAACATACTCACCTCACCACCAATCAACCATTATATTAGTAGGAGACACCACGACCTTGTGTCTACTCCCATTGGCATAGAAATCATGGTATGTTGGGGTTTATATGTTTATGTGGATCAACCCACACAACTAATATAATGTGGGAAAACTCAAGATATTTTATAGTCATAGAAGCTATTCCAAGGCACCTCAAGATAGTTGTATCCACTAGTTATTTCACACTCACACTCAAACAACACATCCCACATAAGAAGGGGGAGAAGATAAGAAAGAAATCATACTCACCCTGCAACCAATCAACCGTTGTGTTATTTGGAGACACCACTCCCTTGTGGTTTCCCCCATTGGAATAAGGATAATTTTATGCTGGGACTTATATGTTGATGTGGATATCCCACATAACTAATGTAATGTGGGATAACACATAAGAGGATATGATATTTCATAGTTGTATAAGTTGTTCCAAGACTTCGTAAGATAAACATATCTAGCTATTGTTTCACACACATGCACACACACAACCCATCCTACATAAGAGGAGGGGAGGGTCAAGAAAGAAAGCATACGCGCCTTGCAAACAATCAACCATTATGCTAGAAGGAGACACCACTCCCTTGTGGCTACCGTCATTTGCATAAGGATCATGTACGTTGGGACTTATATGTTGTTGTAGAGAAACCCACACAACCAATGTAATGGGGGTAAGACACAAGAGGAAAGGATATCTTATAGCTGTAGAAGTTATTCCAAGATGATGCCACAAGGCAGACATATCCAATTGTTGTTTCATACACATGACAAGATATGTTCCACATAAGAGGAGGGGAAAGTCAAAAAAATAAGCATACTCATGATGCAACCAATCAACTATTATGTTAGTAGGATACACAACTCCCTTGTGAGTGTCCCCATTAGTGTAAGGATAATGGTATGGTATGTTGAGACTTATATGTTGTGGAATAGGATAAACATGTAGTAAACAAACCATCATTCTAATGATAATTTTAAGTTGAATTTCAAAGAATTTCCAAGAAGGATCAAGTTTTCACCATGATCCAAGTTTGAACTCCCCCCCCCCCAATCATGGGAAATTTGATGTCCAAAATAGGCCTCCTAAGGAAAATAATAAAGCAACAATTAAAATAATAAAATACGAGTTATGGATTTTCAAAGGGTAAGAAAGAAAACTACTTTGTTTAATAATATTTTTTGACTTATAGACTTGTAGGTTTACTCAAATTTCAATTATAGGCACTAGTTGCAAGCAAGATTAAATTTTGCATCCAATGAGTGCCTACACTTGAAATTCGAGTAAACCTATACGGAGATAAGAAAAAAATATGATTAAAAAAATATTTTTCTTCCTTTCTTGCCAAAAATATTTACCATTATGGTTGACATCATCATCTTGAATCATATTGGTTCTTTTAAATTTGATTTTGACAATACGTGTTTTGTTTTGAGACCCATTTTTTACTTCAAAATTCCCCTAATTTGAATAGTCTTAACTCATTTTAGACTGAAAAATGCTTGAAAAATTTATCGAGTTCTAAATTATTTAAAATCAAACTTAATGAATTAACTAATCCTGGTAGGCGGAGGAAATATTGATACAAATTTATCCATATCAATATGTTTATGTGGGCCAGCCACACAACCAATGTAATGTGGGATAATGATCAACATAAAAAACCCTCTTGGGAGAAAAAAACCTAAGCATGTATTAATCTATCAAAAACTTGAAATACAAAGTGGCTAAAACAAAAACAATTTTCTATTCTTGGCCTCTAGGTTTGGGTTTCTACAACTATTATATATCACTTCCCTTTCAATTTGATATTCTTGGCCTCCAAGTTTGGGTTTCTACAACTATTATATATCACTTTCCTTCTCATTCTATTGGAAAAATTACATATTCTACTCTTCCTTTCCCTTTGAGTTTCATTGGAAGAATGATGACTTCTACCCTTTCTTTCCCTTTGCTCTCCACTATAATCATGACACTTCTACTCTTCTTGCCCTTCCTTGAACAAATGGTTAGACTCCAACTCTCTTCTTCATTTATCTTTGCTATAAAATTAGTTGTGTAATTACCCATGTGTTGGCTATGTTTTGTGATACCAGTATGACACTAGTAGTTAATTCTTATTCAACAACTTTTGACACTATATTTTTTATGAATCGTTTATTTTTTTTATTACCAAAATATTTATATAACAATATGTAAATTTACAATCACCTTTTTTAAGGTCTAATATTCAACACTTGATCCTACAAAGCTGAAATATAGGGT
>JASDQU010241849.1:22636-35214 GCA_032191745.1 Picea mariana | reverse complement strand
AATTCTTATTCAACAACTTTTGACACTATATTTTTTATGAATCGTTTATTTTTTTTATTACCAAAATATTTATATAACAATATGTAAATTTACAATCACCTTTTTTAAGGTCTAATATTCAACACTTGATCCTACAAAGCTGAAATATAGGGTTGAATTTCAAAGTTTAACTCATTATCTAATTTTAGACGTTTAATTACAAAATTGACATGCTAAAGACTAAATTTTAGCTTGGATGCTTTACACAATTTAACGAGAGGAATCATTCTTTTAAATCTCTTGTCCACAAATTTTGAAATTGATAAATGATCTCTCTCTCTCTCTCTCTCTCTCTCTCTCTCTCTCTCTCTCCATTCAACATGGTAAGTGCATATACCATATGAGTGCATATAGGAAGTATTTAATTTTCTCAAAACTTATTTTTGTATAATGGTAAATAATTGGGGTAGGGAACTTTAAAATCATATGAGACTAGAATTTTTAATTATTGATAAAAAAAATTATGAAAATTGGTAATTTTTTAGTAAGAGATTGGAGATTCAATTTTTTGGTTAAATATTTGGAGATAGTGGAGAATGACACACTTCAGGCTGTCAATATTTTTTAAAGCACTATCACAACTATGTTCGAAGAGAGATCAGTGGATTAGCTCAATTGATTGTTACCAATGTTGTTGGGAATTTGGCTAATTATGTGTTGACAAGTGGTCGGTTCAAATCCCATCAAGTGAGGTGCACTTGTCTACATTGATAGGTTTACTAGGGATGTCATGCACATTATGTAGGAAGAACTCTTTGTGTTTCCTCGTGATGCTTTTCATTGGAAAAAAAAATAGTTTAAAGAATAAATGTGGAATGATAAGGAGATTGAGAATAAGATACTCTTGAATTATTACAAAGAAATTAGTAACCCCAAGTTAAATATCAAATTATCTTTCTATAGTTTCCAACTCAAAAAGGAAAATAAATATTGCTAAGATAAGAATAAATTACGATGAACTTCAAAGTGAAACAAGGGATTGGTAAAAACCTAAAACACCTTAGTATGAAAGAATATGTAAAACATGTGAGACAGATAAAGTAGAGGATGGAAGACACTTTCTATTTGAATGTCTAGCCTACAAAAACATTAGATTTGTTTTTCAAAATTTAAACCATTAGATTTATAAAAATAAAGAGAAAAAGTCAATAAGAATTTCTTTTGGGCATGTTATGAGGAAAATATCTCTATGGCTAGGGATAAACCACAACAGACGGAAATGACTGCACAAATCAACTATAATCTCGGGTATGCTATATAAACAAATATGCTAAAAATACAATATAAAGAGCCTACCTCATCCAAACGTTCAATGAAGTCCATCGTTGAGCACTTGACTCAAAGAAATACACCTGCAACTTGTCCTCAACAACCGAGAAACAAAAGCATATGGTGATAATATATAATGTTAGCACATTCAACATCGTAATCCATCAACATTCATAAGAAATACGCCCATGGAATAACTATTCAAATATTTTCAAGATATTAATTGGACGAGAAAAGAGTATTTATATTAAAATGTAATCAACAAAAGTGAATGAATTACAAAATTTCATGTCAGCATGGTTCGAAACTGAGAAACTAAGTCCCTTCCAGCTAGGCCTCCACCACTTCAATCCTCCACCAAAGGCAAGCTCATATAAGAGAGACGATGAGGTTCTCAATCATGTAGGGAACAGCTTGGGGGCTGAACAATGTGTTCAAACTTAAAATAATAAAGGGATGCAAACTAAATATGAAGTGAATAATTTCTCCATAGTAACTTTGCTCTCAAAGTTGAATTCTTATCCTCTTTTCCATAGCTTGGATTTGGCCCATTTATAGCCTTCAAGTGGAGCTGAAGGGCCGAGTCAGAATGTTTACAGTATATGGAAGGTCAAGGATCATGGATCTCATGACATGAAATGGAAACCCAACACTATTTTTTAATTTTGGGCATAAGACCCGATGTACATGGGTTGTAGTGGTGCAACCTATGTATACACATGTTGTATAATAGATAGGGTGTGTATATGTGGAAAAATATTGTTTTTAGCTCTGGGATTTGCAAAAAGGGACTTCAAGTCTGCATAGGGAAATGGAAAAAGGCCTTCTGAGCAAATTTGCATAGGGTGAGGAAAATATTGCTATAGAAGACGCTCCCTAATGTGTGAGGTCATAGGAGTATCTGCGATGTACGAAATACATTATAATACCTAGAAGTGGAGTAATGGGGACCCAGCTGGACAAACTAGTTTCTCATTACAATCTGTACTGACTTTGCACACATTGTTGCCAATTTGAATTACACTACAGATCCATGTGAAAATATACCAAACAGTTGTTCATGGACATGAGTAGGTAATAAAAACGTGGCTACATGCCAAAGGTTGTCATAGCCACAGACAAGGCCCAATAAAACTAGTCTCAAAATCAATATGAAGATATATGTATACAATGGAGTAAAACCTGATCTCTCATGATCACTGAAGTCACATAGTTGTTGGTCCAATGAAAGATAGCAACAAATTAGGAAAGTTGTGATTATGATCTAATGTCTTCAAATTTCTACATGATGCACCAAAGGTGCAAGTCTACATCGTGTGAATACAGGAGTTGAGGTCGAACACAATGAGACTTCATTTGATTACCGGTCATTAAGGTATACCGTTAACAAATGTGAGACAATCTACCGATAATGAAAGTAGGTATCAAGTCACTGAGTACATTCTTACAAGTGTGAATAAAGGTGTCGGGGTCGAACACTTGAAGAATCCATCGATCAAGAGACATTGAGGTATTCCCAACTGTTGATGGCGGGAGAAATTGCCACTAATGACTACAAGCCTCTAGGTATTCATAGAACTCTAGGTCTCGTCTCCAGAATAGATGGGCTGAAGTTGATGGAAGGAGACCCAATGAAAGGAGAGCATTGAGGCATCTCTCATCATTCAACATGAGGTACAAAGCAGGAGCTTGATGATTTGGAGGGAATCAAATGAAGAACATGTTCACAAACCAATGAACCTATGCGTATTTTACGTGTGTCGGATGCAAGAGAGACATGAAAAAGGCCCTCTGAATAGCATCCAATAAGGAAAAATGCTAACAAAGGTGAGGAAACCACCAATAATGCTAATGGAATCTAAGACATTGCATGAATCCCAATGTGTGAATAGATGTATTGTTGTCGAACACAAGGGAAACCACCTAGTCTATGACCAATGATGAAATGTCGATTGTTGGGTTCAACGTTATCTACCAATGATGAAAGTAGGATCAGGGTGCACAATATGACTACAACTTCATGTAATTCTGAGACACACTAAGGGTATGGCCGACATGAAAAGTAAAGAGTTTTGAGGAATGGTCGACACAAGTTGATAGATATCCTTTGAACAAGAGCATGAGACATATGGAAGACTTTGGCAACATAGACTCAATGATGAAACTTTTAGATGTAGGAGGCTCAAATTCTCTATAGGGATTGGAAGAGTAACCAGTTGAGGGAGTAAACTTTACGTAACGAGCTCAAATTCCTAAGGTCATGCTAAACCCAAAATTTTGATGACATGTGGACTCAAAATTTTTGTGCTCTGTTCAAAGGCGACATGACTGCTGCCAATATAAGGTAATATTCTTTTCCTGCCCGTCTTTTTTGTTTTTTCATAGTCAAATGAATGCTATGATACAAAGGAGGAAATGAGTGTCACAAGTAAGCAATCTAGTTCCAGCAGTGGAACATACCTATGCTCAATGCAAGGATGTGCATGCATGAGATGGACACTCAAGGGAATGTTTCCTCTTGGTTATAGGGTGTCAAGCTACAAAGAATATAAACAAGGCTTTGCTTGGCTGATGATGCAAACTGCTAAGGTGAAAGGCTTATAAAGCAAAAGAGAGAACCAGAAATAGGCTCAATACTGCAAGTAAGAGAATGAGATATAATTACAACTTAATGCCAAAAAATGCCCTTTTTCATAATATTAGTCTACTTGGTTTGAAAAAGGGATAATCTTGCACCAAATAGATGTCCTTTCAAATCCAATTTATGAGTGTGAAAGAGACAATTTCACTCAACAATATTTTCACTTTTTGAGAGAGTAAAAAAAGATCTTAAATCAGACTCATTGGGGGGTTTCTAGGAGGCATGTCATGGGGGAGGCCAAGGCTCCCGTGCGAGATTTTTGTTTTCTGTGAAAGGTCAACAACTTACGAATAGCTAACACAAGCTTGGGGAAACCCAAAGCTTTCCAAGTCGAGGAGGATAAAGTGCTTGCCGAGGTTACCTTCTCAATGATATATCGTAGAAAAATTCTTATTTGAAAGGGCGTAGGAGAAGGAATTTGATACCCCACAAGGCCATGCCATTCAAAGGGAAATTATCCAAGAATTGGAGGGAGAGTACTTGAGGAGAGTAAAACTCTCTCTAGTTCATAAGGTAACTGGCTAGAAATGATAATGACATGGTCGAAATATGTCTCACTCTTTAAAATAGGAGTGGGGTCAGGTGATGATTGCATTGGAATGACTGTAGTGTCAATCAAAGGAGAAACAAAGTGTTTGGAAACCAAATACGACTCAGAACCTGAAGGCCCCCCAGGAAAGAACCACACTTCTTGTACCACAACAGTAGCAGGGAAAAAATGAGTAAGGTGATCTCCTTTGCAAAGCCTATAAAGGAACTTGGGCCTACGTATTACACATCTACGCTTCTCAATCATATGAATGCCCCCAATGTCATTCACAATGGATAGAGACATTCTCTCAACATGACTGGCAGAGGCTGGTGGTTCATCCCCCATATGATGTACATAGGTTGGTTATGATTCTCCAACATGGCTTACTAGAGTTGGATATGTAATGTCAGTATGACTCATGACAACTAGAGTGGTGCCCCCAGCATGACTTGCAGTGACTGGTTGTTGGTATTCAACATGGCTTGTATAGGTTTTCAACCAATCTCTAACATGATTAACAGAGTTTGGTGATGGAATTCCAGTATGACTTGCAGTGACTAGACTGGTGGCGGTGGTTAGTTGTGGCATTTGAGGCCAAGGTCACGGGAAATACTAGTTTTGAGAAATTGTGGGCCAGGAAGGATTCTGGTCTACACCCTGTCCCTTCCTGGAAAGGTAGTATCCTCCGCCTAATTGATCCATAGAGGTTTGTACATGCATCATCACTGAAGAAGATGTCTACGAAGAGACAAAGGTGTGACACAGGTTATTTAGGTGAAGATATATATTTCCCCCATATGAAGGGGTTTCATGAAGGGGGTAGCCCGTACCATAAAACTGATTCCCTCTGTATGAAATACTAGAGGAAAAATGGAGGCCCTCCATGGGAAGAGTGTTTGAGGAAATGTCATGGAAGACAAAGGATACACTGATGGGGTGTAATAAGTAGAATAACCACCCATTTGAGAACTTGATGCTAGAAGGATGAATCCAAGATTGGATCCGTAAGAAGGGAGATTCCAACCTCCCAAAGTGAGAGTCGGTTGAGGGATAAGAATCCTATCAAATGAAGACTTATACAATGGAGCCATCGTGCCCTGGTCCAAAACTAGAATTCATATAGGCAGGCAAGGGAGAGGATGGAAAGGTTGAAGGCATGTTTGGCATATCAAGAGGAAAATGATTAGAGAACCAAAGCATTGACTGAGTATCATAATTTTTCATACCATTATGAAACACGAATGGATTCGTCCCCATGAAATGAGCGAATGTCATGGGGGAGGTAGAGTTAAATGAAAGAGCCAAAGGGACTCCACTATTCATGATAATGAAAAATCATGGCGCAATACAAATCCTAAGATCAACTAATAATCAAAGAGCACACCAAAATAAAATAAATAAAAGGCCAATCTGCACAAAAACATGATAAAGTGGCTGAAAGGGGCCTCCCTCTCTAAAGTAGGTATGCCTAGCCCAAGAGGGGCCTGAGACTCCCTGCTAAATATCATAGGTATCAGAATCAATTATAAAGGCCATCGTGGACTTAACAACTAGTCAGTCAGATCCTCTCGGAGAGGTAATCCTCCATAAAGGTTGTGTGTTGTTCAACCCTTATCTAACCCAAGGTACTTGCAGAATAACCCTTGCAAGTAACCTATGTGGTACCTATTTCAAGCAACTAAGCAACCATGATATAACCGATGCACAGGCGAACAATCGTAAGTCAGGTCTACCATATGGGTAGGGTAACAAATCTTGAAACCTCGAAAGCACTGCCTATCACAGAGGTAAAGGTACTAGCAAGATCCCCATATACGAATGGATCCCAATAAATATATATGACGCTAAGAAGGTATTGGGGGGATATCCCCTCAACCAACCTCATGCGACCTTGTGCTTAACCCCGGTGTAAGCGGACCTGACGTCACCAATTATACAATGGATTTCACCACTCCCTTAGTCAGACGCATATGTTGATTAAATATCCTTGGAGAAGTTTACTCCCAAAATCCTATTCCAAGGCTCTAAATTCTAAGCTAGTTTGTGCACCCTAGAAAATAAAATTGTTTCTAATCAATTTTAAATTATCAGTGTTACTTTTAGTGGCCTTGCTTACTCAAAAAAGGTGCGGTCATGAAACTAATAATGTTATGACTCAACAAGTAAAATAAATGAATATGAATAAAATGCAAAGTCCTAACTTCAAATCCCAATAAATGATAAGCTTTTCAAAATGCAATTTTCAATTTAATTCTGCAATTCCAAATAAGATGCAATATTTCTATACATATGCTAAGATCAATGATAAAAACTCAAAATATCAAATGCCATCAATGCAAAATGCCTAATATTTTTGTATTTTCAATATAAAATAATGAAAATGGAAGGACTTAACAACAACTTGATATAAAAATTCTACTGTATGTAAACAAAGACAGACCAAGTAGGATATCCAGAAGCAAACACCCAGCTTAAGATGCAAGGACAATCAAATGAAAAGGATGATGAGAAAGGCACCGCCCAAAAGTTAAACCAAAGAAAGGTTTCCTATCATTCTACAGACACTTGACAGTCATAACAGAGACCCAAGAAGACTCAGAAACCATCAAAACTTACCCAACAAACATCAAACCCAACAACCAAGCAAAAAATAATGATGTACGTGATTGTTTAGGAGAAAAGCGTGTATATACGCCTCTTGCAGAAGGACAACACGCGTATGCACACGTCTGTCAAGTAAAAACTTGCGTATATGTGTTAAAACATAGCCAAGCTAAGGAGAAGGCTAAGAAACTCAGACTCAGAATGAACAAAGGTTGCCAAGCAGTTAGACGACAAGAAAATCAATATAAATGAGAGAAATCAAAGGAGAAAAACACTCCAATCCTCAAAAAGAAGATCACATCCCCAGTATGGTCGACAATTTTGTTACAATTAAAATATCTCTATGGCTAGGGGTAAACCACAATAGATGAAAATGACTGCAAAAATCAACTCTAATATTAGGTATGCTATATAAACAAATATGCTAACAAGACAAGATAAAGAGCCTACTTCGTCTAGACGTTCGATGAAGTCCACCATTGAACACTTGACTCAAAGCAATACACCTGCAAATTGTCCTCAACAACCAATAAATGCAAGAATATGGCGATAATATATAATGTTAGCACATTCAACAACATAATCCATCAACATTCATAACAAATACGCCCATGGAATAACTATTCAAATATTTGCAAGATATTAATTGGACGAGAAAAGAGTATTTCTATTAAAATGTAATCAACAGAAGTGAATGAATTACAAAATTTCGTGTCCGCATGGTTTGGCACCAAGAAACTAAGTCCCTTCTAGTTGGGCCTCAACCACTTCAATCCTCCACTAAAGGCAAGCTCATATAAGAGAGACAATGAGGTTCTCCATCATGTAGGGAAGAGCTTGGGGGTTGAACAATGTGTTCAAACTTAAAAGGATAAAGGGATGCAGAGTTAGTATGAAGTGAATAATTTCTCCAGAGTAATTTTGCTCTCAAATTTGTGTTCTTCTCCTCTTTTCGATAGCTCATATTTGGCCCATTTATAGCCTTCAAGTGGAACTTAAGGGCCGAGTCAGAACGTGTCCAGTATATGGAAGGTCAAGGATAATGGATCTCGTGACGTGACATGGAAACTCGACACCATTTTTTAATTTTGGGCACAAAACTCGATGTACGTGGGTTGTAGTGGTGCAACATGCATATACACATGTTGTATAATAGGCAGGGCGCGTATATGTGGAAAATATTTTTTTTAGCTCCGGGATTTGCAAAAAGGGACTTCAAGTCCACGTAGGGAAATGGAAGAAGGCCTTCTGAGCAAATTTTCATAGGGTGAGGAAAATCTTGCTATAACAGGGCAGATTAAAATTAAATTTTGTTTATTTTGTAGTCCATCTTGTGACATATTTTTATGGTGAAATTTCATTGTATAACAAGACGCGTAGCGGTAATTCCTGTCACATTGAAGTTTGAAAATTTATTTGGTTTGCACATTTAATATTAGTTATTCTATGTTTTGTAACAAAATTAACTAGCATTTTTTTCAACATTGGCTTCCTAGTTTAAGTGAGCTACCGCCTTACGAAATTTTTTTGAATCAATAGTTTTGCATTTGGAGATGCTATTAAAATTGTACAAAATATTACCATGAAAACATTACCATGGGTGTTGCATGCTTTGTGGGTCCTAGAAATCATTCAGGTTACATGTAATCATTTGTCTACTTGTCATTAGCATGAATAAACATATATACAACTAATAATTTGCAATTTCCGAGGCCTATCGGTAGGTTATGTCAGTTGGTGCCCAACAAAATTTATAATTGATAAAACTAAGTGATTGTAGTCTAGGAGATTGAATAATAGGTATCATTGTCATCAATGATGAAGATAATAGAATAACCAGCTAGAAAGAAACTATGCTTTCTCTCTTCTTTGGTGACTTGAAAACATAATTTTTCACCAAACAATGGACAAATGGATAGACACATAACATTCGAGGGAATGATTCTTAATGGTCTTGTGATGGAAGTTGTCTTCTCCATGGGTTTATATATATATATATATATATATATATATATATATATATATATATATATACCCGAGAGTAAGAGGTGAAATCGCTCAACCATTCACTGAATAATCAAATGCATAAATGCATAAATTAATAGAATAAAAAATATTTGGTTAATGTAAAACTTTGGAGGGAAAGGAAAATTTATTGTCAACCCTCTTACTAATAGGAGACCACAAATCGATTGCTATATAAATTGACAACGACATGTATATAATAATCGATCATTATTGAATGTAGAGTTGTAATGAGTGGCATGTACAATCCAAAGTTGATGTGTAAAATTTGTGATTTTAATAAATTAAATTAAAAAAATAATAATTTTATAAAAAAAAAAAATTATTTGTATTAATAAAAAATTAATAATAGAAAATAACTATTTCTCAATTGTTTAAATACTAAAAAATGATATTGTTTGTTTTGATAGTTTCAATTTTTATTATTTCATAAGTTTAAAGATAAATGTATTTTGATATATAAGGAGAGGACTATGGATACCCAAAATTCAAAAGTTTAAAGATAAATGTATTTTGATATATATGGAGTTCAAATTATGTAAAACATAAACATAACAAATTTATTTGAATCATATAAATCACATGTTGCAATTAGAAACGTAAATCTTGTTCTTCAAGCATTATTAATTGTTTTGAATTGTAAACATCACATGTTGCAATTGGAAACATTGAAATCTTGTTCCTACATGCACACTCTCTTCCATCGTGAAGGAATATGACCAATACCTTTATTAGTGAAGTAGGCTTCTTTTAGCTAAATACGTGAGGATGGTCCATATATAACATGTTGATTTTTCTATATGAGATAATATGTGATTTTTATGTGTTATTACAATAATGAGTGTTCCATATATAGAGAACATATGGTGACCACCCATGAAGGGATGCATCCCTTGGATAATCAATAACTATTTATTATCATAATTTACTTATTATATATATTTTAATAATTGATAATTATATTATTAACTATTAATTTAGGAGAATGTATTCTCGATGTTGTCCAAACATCAACACTCCCTCTCAACGATGAAGACATTTTGAATCATGCCACACTTATCTATGAAATATACAAACTTCACCCTAAACTCATGAAACTTGCCTTTCAGTCTTGGAAAATGTATCTCTCCAACCTAAATTAATATTTAAAAGAATAAACAATATTTGGTTAATGCAAAACTTTGGAGGGAAAGGAAAATTTATGATCAACCCTCAACCCTCTTACTAATAACCCTCTTACTAATAGGAGACCACAAATCGATTGCTATATGAATTGACAACAACAGGTATATAATAATCGATCATTATTGAATGTAGAGTTGTAATGAGTGGTATGTACAATTCAATGCAAAACTTTGGAGGGAAAGGAAAATTTATGGTCAACCCTCTTACTAATAGGAGACCACAAATCGATTGCTATATGAATTGACAACAACAGGTATATAATAATCGATCATTATTGAATGTAGAGTTGTAATGAGTGGTATGTATAATTCAAAGCTGATGTGTAAAGTTTGTAATTTTAATAAATTAAATTAAAAAATAATAATTTTATAAAAAAAATAATTATTTATATTAATAAAAAAATAATAATAATAAATAAATTAACATTTCATTCTCAATTGTTTAAATACTAAAAGAAATTATATTGTTTGTTTTTATCATTTCAATCTTTATTAGTTCATAAGTTTAAAGATAAATGTATTTTGATATATAAGGAGAGGACTATGGATACCCAAACTTCATAAGTTTAAGTATAAATGTATTTTGATATATATGGAGTAAAAATTATGTAAAACACAAACATAATAAATTTATTTGAATCATATAAATTACATGTTGCAATTAGAAACATGAAAATCTTGTTCTTCAAGCATTGCTAATTGTTTTGAATGGTAAACATTACATGTTAGCAATTGGAAACGTTAAAATCTTGTCCCTACATGCACACTCCTTTCCATTGTGAAGGAATAGGACCAATACCCTTATTAGTGAAGTAGGCTTTTTTCAGCCAAATGCCTGAGGATGGTCCATATATAACACGTTGATTTATATATATGAGATAATATGTGATTTTTATGTGTTATTACAATGATGAGTGTTCCATATATAGAGAACATATGGTGACCACCCATGAAGGGATGCATCCCTTGGATAATCAATAACTATTTATTATCATAATTTATTTATTATATATATTTTAATAATCTATAATTATATTATTAATATTAATCTAGGAGAATGTATTCTCGATGTTGTCCAAACATCAACACTCCCTCTCAACGATGGAGACATTTTGAATCATGCCAAGTTTGTCTATGAAGAATACAAACTTTGCCCTAGACTCATGACACTTATCCTTCAGTCTTGGGAGATGTATCTCTCCGACCTAAACCGAGGAGAAAATCCTTATGTGGCTCTCCTTCTGAGCCAATTGACTCTCTTTGAGATCAATCTCACTCTAGGTCCGCATGTTATAACATATATCATCTTGAGTCTTTATCATTCCTTGTAAAATCACCATGACTAGGACAAAGACTACATCGGGGTCGTTCACCACAGGTACACCCATGTGAGTGAATGTCATCTTGATGCTAACTAAAACGTGGAAAGCACCTCAAGAACCTCGAGTCCATATTATTCCTTGTCATGATCAAGGAAGGACTATGCTTGGGCCATTTACCACAAGTACACCTTTGTGATAAATGTATCCTATCTCCCTTGGTATGCAGCCCAATCTAGGAGAAGGTTTGCCCGATGCTGAAACATCAACACTCCCTCTTAGCTAGGGAGGTATCTTTCCATAGTAGTACACAACTATTGTCTAGATACACACAGTCTCCACCAGTAGTACACAACCACCATAGTAGAAAAAATTATGTCACACATGGCACTCCCATGTGGACTTTTAGACGCTACTCCCTCTAGAAATACTAGGGTCAACTCCCCATACTATGTGACGTCAAGGTAAACTCCCTTGACATGTACTCATGTTCTCTTCACAAGGGACGTTGGGCTATAATCCCAAACCCACTTATCCCTTCTTAGATATTTTTTCTCACAGATCAACTCAACTCAGTCACAGAGGAGTACGATCTAGAGAAATTTTGTCACACATGGCACTCCCATGTAGAATTCTAGAGGCTACTCTCTCTAGAAACACTAGGGTCAACTCCCCATAGTGTGTGATGTCAAGGTCAAATCCCTCAACATGCCCTCATGTTCTCTTCACAAGGGACGTGTCCTCATGTGCTCTCCACAAGGGATGTGTCCTCATGTGCTCTCCACAAGGGACGTTGGTCTATAATCCCAAACCCACTTATCCCTTCTCGGATAAGTGTCCTCATAGATAAAATCAACTTAGTCACAAAGGAGTATGATCTTGAGAATGTCTCAGGAAGATGCAAACATCAACAATCCCTATCAACAAGGGAGGCATTCTCTGTCACGCCAATTATCTCAAAAAAG